>SCDY01000517.1:0-57452 GCA_004143825.1 Drosophila micromelanica
TTCATGACCAAAATGGCAACAAACATGAAAATCGGTTCACTTTTAACAAAGTTATGGGAGGTTGAAGTTTGGGAACTACGGATTCAAGCTCTTTACATGTTAAAATTTTTGTTCATTTTGGCATGATTTTTGACCAAAATTTTGACCCCCTCAAAATCACCTCAAATGTTGTTTTTTATACTAATTATGACACCCACAATCGCTTAAAACTTGAAATTCGCAATTCTAAATTTCGAAAAAAATTTTTTTTCTTAAAATAAACAAGGGTCCCCCCTTGTGACTTTTCCAAAAAATCAAAAAAAATTTATTTTCAAAAATGCATATTTTTTAAATGTAGAATCAATCTGGAGGCCAATTCATGACCAAAATGGCAACAAACATGAAAATCGGTTCACTTTTAACAAAGTTATGGGAGGTTGAAGTTTTTTTGACCAAAAATTTGACCCCCTCAAAATCACCATAAATGGTGTTTTTTATCCTAACTTTGACACCCATAATCAATAAAATTTAAAAAAAAAAATTCTTCAAGTGAAGTAAATACAGAACTCTAGATGATAAATCATGACCAAAATGACATTAAACGTCAAAATCGGTTCACTTTTGGCAAAGTTATAGGAGTTTAAAAGATTGGGTCTTATGCAAATGTCAAAATTAAAGTCAATTTTTATTTAATTTTATTTGAGCTTCTAGCTTCAATTCAATTCAAAACCAAAATTTATTCGAAACATTGGAGTTCAAATCCAATTTATTAGACATGGTTATAATAGAAATTATAGCCAATACTCGTGCATATTAAATGTGAGACTTTAAGTCTGGAAATTAGTCACCCCTTGAGAATTTAATCGATATTCAAAGGCTGTCAACGAGATGAAAACTAAGCCCCTTCGCTCGAGTGCCCCCTCGGAATTTGTTCGCTTGTGGCCAGGCGCGCAGAATTGCAATTTGGAGCGCAAAGATTGGTCTGAAATTGCCGGCAACAGGTGTGCTGTAATCTGTGGCGGCCTCTAAGCATTTACATTATTGTTTGGCTATTGGCCAGGTGTCAGCTGTGGGGCATGGTGCTGGTTAGGTGCAATCGATTTGTCGTGTATACGTGGCCCCTTCTCGGGAGAGTCACAGTCGTGCAAATCGATTACGGACGCTTGGACCACTAATTCAGCGGGACAGATGGCAATTGCATTTGGAGCGCGTGTTTCGTGGTTCCGCGTTATGCAAAAAGATGTCGCTGCCGCCGCCGCTGATTGCATTGGTCAGGCCGGACATGCGCCCCTACAGACACTACCCCCAATTTCTCAACCTACTATACTCACCGAGCAGCTTGGAGACAGCGCCCTGCTGCGATAGCATGTGCTGCGCCAAATCGTAGCCCCGTAGCCCGAAGCGTGACAGTTCCAGTAGCCGATGCTGGGAGGCCAGCGCGCTCAGATTTGTGGCCGCTGCTGCTGATGCTGATGTGCCCTGTGCTGCGCTACCCGCGCCGCCGAACATGGCCAACGTGGGAGCGGGCGGCGTAGACGGGCAGTGGTTGTGCGTAAGAGCTGCAAAGAAGAGCAGATAGTAAGAAAGTGAGAGATAGAGGGAGGGAGAGTAGTAGAAGGAGTGCGCAAAATCATTAAATGTCAATTGGAATTTAAACGAAGCTGCTGCCAGAATTCCGCGCATGGCAGCCAAACACCAACAAATTTGTTGGCAGAGACGTGACCGCGAGGGGGGCAACGATGATTGGACAAATTTCGGTCTGTTCTTCAGATGCGAGCACGGTCCCCAGACCGAGCACAGACGAAGACATTGGCAGTGCGACAGAGTGACGAGTGCTACAAGCTGCAGTTGCTGGCGGAAGTGTCAACGTTTATGGTCATAATGGCGTGTCAAGTGGACGTGGTGTGGTCCATTACCGTCTCCGCCGTGAATCAGTTTGCGACGTTCTGTCGACTGTCGACTGTCGACTGCTAATTTGAGCTGGAATTTATGAAATTCCTGATGTCTTCGCTTGGCAATTTGTTGGGATCGAGTTGGGCCGAGGATCGTTTGTCGTGGCAGCGATTAGCAATTCCTCAGATGTAGAAGCTTTTATGTTCATTTTGACATTTTATCTGATCGCGAGAACTGCACACATTTTAACACCTCTTTTTTGTTGCCCTCTCTCTCTCCCGCTCTGTGTGTGGCAGTTGCAGATGCATTGGTATGCGCCACAGGCGGGCCCCAACTCTGACCCCAACAATCCGTGCTAATTAAATGCAGGTAGATGGTAGCGACAATTTGTTGCAGCCTCATGTTGCGCCAATTGTTGTGGTCGCGGTTATGGTTATGGTTATGCCTGATTTATGTTGCGCTCCAAACAATTGACGACCCAGTCCACAGTCCACTTGGAGCGTACTCAGTGCCTGCGCTTATGCCACGGATGTCAACGCGACACTGCCACAGTGGCTGCCACAGCCACAGACTCGGAGGCAACCGAGCGTCTCTTGGATACACCGATGATTTACTAGCGATCTTAGCGGCAATGCGACAGCCACGGCTGCCTCGACGCACCTCAGTCAATTGCAAAATCGGCTTAAAATCGCACGACTTGGCGCAGCCAATGTTGTCCGTCCCCAACGTTCCGTCCGCACTCGCACATCAGCGTGCAGCACGTAACAAGAAGCGACGGAGAGAGAGCGAAAGAGAGAGGGAGCGAGAGAGAGAGAGGGTAAGGGAGAGATGCAACACAAGCACAAGTGATGATCGCCTCGGAATTCAATTGATAGTTTGATTTATTGCTACCGGTAAAGTTTTTGCCGCTGCTGCCAGCCAGCACTGCATATAAATTAAAACTGCCCGCTTTTTGTGCAGCCCTCCCTAAGCGCTTTGTCCCTGTCGCTACTCTCTCTCTCTCTCTCTTTCTCTGTGCTTGTCGCAGTTGCAGTGAGAATCCCTGTCGTCCCGCCTTGGGGCTTAGTTGGTGCTCGCTGATCTTGTTTGTCGCGCGCAGCACATTACTCGTTTGGGGCTTCTGGTTTTTAATGCGTAATATTGTGATCTTCGCACGTTTAGCTCGCCTAGAAACGGTCATGATCAGCTTGCAGCCTGAGCGTTGCCAGCCAGCGTTGGATCAATTAAAGCATATTTACTGATGGGATTTCCTTTTAAGGTCGAATTACCTACACAACACTAGACCAGAATAATTATAAAAGCTGGCTTTTCTAGTACAAAATATTTTAGAGCAATATGCCGACAAATACATATTAGCATGTGCCTGGTAAAGCTCACTGTAAACTACTCGATATGTTACTGTACATAATTAACTTAACATTACCTTCGTATAATTGTCATTCTATTGATTTTTTGTAATTCGTAAAAATTCAAAAAGAGTTCTTAAATGTGCCTGGTAAAGCTCATTGTAAACTATTAATATGTTGATTAACATATTTAACATTGTTTGTATTGTTTATTTATTTTTTCGTCTTCTTTCTATTAATTTCTGTTAATAATATAATAATATTGATATGCTATTTTTAAGCTCAAAAACAGGTGCTTGAGAAAGGTCTTCGTATTTATTCTTCATTGTTTTGTATGTACCTCATACCCATAAAATTGGTAAATAAAGGTATACAAAAAAGTTGTTTATGCTTAATGGAGAAAGAGGCTCGTCCCAATTTAAAATTATAAATATATTCTTAATCAGCAACAACAGTCAACTGTCAATTTATGTGTACTTTATATTATATAATTAAACGTCAGAATACAGATCCATCTGTATGCATATACTATGCCAGCTAATAGTTAGTAATTTCACCTTGTTACCGTAGATTTAAATACCAATATAATTTATTGCATTGTATATTTTTTCTAGAATAACTCAAATCTAATCTAAAGGGTGTATTTAAGTCTCGAATATGGCATTCATATTTCATTTGAGTGGACGGGAAACCAGTGGAAAGGGTTTGGCACAGCTAATTTCCGGTCAAGTGACTTGTGCTTGGCATAAACTCAAAGGCGGGTGACATAAGTAGCATAAACATCATAACTAAGTACACATAGGACGAAAAATACGGGCCATCATGTGAGCATCGACGGAGCTGATGATGGCTATGGCAATGTACACTTGAAAATCATTGTGCACACCTTTTATACGCTCGGCTTTCTAAGAATAATGCGAATACACGCATCAAGTAATCTGAAACCCTTAAGTATGGTTTCTGCCCAGTGCTTAAACATGAATGTATGCCATGTACCCGTACCCAAGTGTGTGTGTTGAGTGTGTGCGTGTTGAGTGTGTGCCTTTTGCTGGTTTTCCGTCTCTGCGCTCTTTTTATAATTATTTATTTATTGTGCAACTTCCAACACCTTTTAGAGACAAGTCAAAGCTTTGGCCTGTTGTCTCGCCCGCTGCAGCAACCGCATTTGCTCGGCCCCCTTGTCACCCCCACCGCTCCCCTTCTACACCGCACCTGGCCGCCACTGGCAGTCGCATCTCGACGTGGCCACTCGATGGCCGCTTTGGCCGCCGACATGAACTAATTTTATTTGACAACCCATACTTGTGCAAAACAAATTGCCACTGATGTGCGAAAGACCAAAACAGTTGGCAGCTCTCTGCGTAGCAGTCATTTTTGTCGTCGCCGTTGTTGGCCGTTGTTGCTCTTGTGAAATTTCCAAATCATTGCGCTTTTCCAATGCCCCGTCAGGCTCAGTCGCAGTCGCAGTCGCAGACCCAGGCTCAGGCTCAGACTCGGTCAGGAATTCATTTCGGGGACTGGCGTATAATTTTTGGCAACAGTTTGGGAAGTGACATTTTTTGACAATCCATATCCTTTATATATATATATGGATATGTATATGTGTATAGATACACATTTATCAGTTCAAGGAATTCAGCAACTTCTGCTCAATATTTAGACTCGCAAGGTGCTGAGCTGGTCAGCTTTAGAATATCATAAGACAGGCTTGTTGTATCAGCTTGTACACTCAGAGAAAAATGATATTGTAAATCAAAATTTTTACAATTTGTACATATTCAGCCTTGTGTAAATCTTTACATTTTAAATACATTACAATCTTAAATAACTTTTATTTAAATCTAATTTTGAATATTAATGGAACCATTTTTCATTTAAGAAAACGACTTGAATTTAGTACAATATATTAAAAACAAAGTATTGGGGAATTTAATCAAGATTAAAAAGCTTTCTATTTATTTTGTGCTTGTCATAAATTTAAGATGTTTTTAATGAATAAAATTTTTTTAGTTTTAAATTTTTCACTCTATTTTAGTAAAAAGGTATTATTTTTTTCTCTGAGTGTAGCACAGTGTGACAGTAGATGTGGGAGAGATCCCTGGCAATATCTATTGGTAACACTAACCTGTGGCTGTGGGTGAAATGGCCGTCAGAGTGGGACTTGTTGTTGCCGACGGCTGTGCACCGCTGCCCGTTTGGATGGGTTTCGCGGCGCTGTCCAAGCCACCCAGCAGGGGCAGCGGCAGCGGCAGCGGTACCGGCAGATGGTGCGGCATGGGCACGGCGGCCATGCCCACGGGCAAGCCTGTGGTTACGCCGACCGTGGGCATGCCCACGGCAGAGGCTGTGCAAGTGGGCGTGGCTGTTGGATAATCGGCGGCAGGCGCTTCAGCGGCTGTGCTTTTGCTCGAGGTCCTTGTGGGGGCTGCAGTTGTGGGCGCTGTTGTAGCCATGCCCCAAAGCACACAAATTAAATTAAATTTACAAAAAGCAAGTTATCGATAACTCTTTTGAATCCTTAGCCAGACCGATAACAATCAAAGGCGGCTGAATTTTGAGCGCGTGCTTTATGAAATGCAATTTGATTTCGGTAATTTTTGGATGCGGCGGCGGCTTTGCTTAACCGTCGGCCTTTTGAGCTCGTCTTTTGACGCACACAGGCACACGCACTCAAAAACACACGCACACAGAAAACACAACGAACGGGAAACGTTCCCGTTCGACGCGCACTCACTCACGCTGCTGGCTGACGCCGACTGAGACTGAGACTGAGACCGAGACCGAGACAGAAACTGACTCGGCGCGCTTGTTGCCTGTCTCTCTGCCGCCTCGAGCCGCAGCTGATCGGAGCTCTGTTTTGTGCTTATGCTTCTTCTTCCACTGTTGTTGCTGCTGCTGCTTCTTCTTCCACTGCCGTTGGTTTGCTTGTGGCTGTGGTTGCCATCGAGCGAGCATTGGAGCTCTGCTTGTTTTACTCGTTTTATCCACGTGTGCGTGTGTTCGTGTGCGAGTGAGAGCGCGCACAATTGAGCGCTTCGGCGAGTTTCTGTTTTCAAACAGTAGTAAAAGTTCAATAATTAATTGACTACCTAAGCAGTCGCTGCTTTGTTCGCCAGCTCAGCTCAAAAAGTTTTCGGCCAGCTCCGCCGTTGAGCTGATGCCAGTTTAATTGATGAGTGATTTTGTTTTGTAATATGGGGCGTATGTGTGACTTTTTTTAAAATTTTTTTATTTATTTATTTATGATTTTTTTTCTGTTTCTTATGCACTGGAATCCGTAGACAGCAAAATGGCACACATAACAGCGGGTAGCCGGTGGAAAACTTGTCAAGCGAACGGAAGCCCGTGCAGCCCGTTGCTGCTAATCGCACGCTTTGATTATGATATATGAGGGCATTCATGGTCGCTGCTTGTCTTCCTCGTCGTCGCGAAGCGTGGGCGCCCGCTGTGCCGCGGCAGGGTTGAGCAAAAAACGCATTAGGGCACAGACATCAATGGCAAAAAAAAAAGAAAACAAAAGCCAGGAATTCGCGACTGGCCAGCCAGTAACAGTAACCGATTACGCTTAAACCAACCCCACCGGACAGCCAGCAAGTGCGACAGAGATGCAAGTGTGCAAAATCATGGAGCTACTTTGAACGTTCACGTTCACGTTCACGTCCACCCTGCTCCTGCCGCTTGGCGCTGGTGTGAGCGAGACGCACTGAGACAGGTCACACGGACAGTGGGCGATGCGCTGCGACGAGCCTAATTGATTTATTTGCCCATTCCCCGAGCTTATTCCCGCTGCCGTTCTTATACACATTACCATTGAACTGCACTGCATACAAGTACGCAAGTATGCATGTATTTATGTAAATATGTACATATGTGTGTGTGTGTGTAAAATGGTCGTTCGTCGCTGGTTGGCTTTGCTTTTGGATTGCCGTGCCCTTGCGGCGCATGGAAGCGACGCAAATCCGAGTACGAGTATTTTCTTCTTTTTTTAAGTAATGGCTGTCGGACGACCTGCGGTGCGGTAGCTCTTCTTGTTTCTCGTTCTTGCCGCTGCGATTGTGGCAAATGGAGCGCGGCTCGGCGTGCGTGACTCTGTGCAGGCCTGTACAGTTACACACACAAACACACACTAACTCACATACACACATATTTCTTGAAGCGGCGGAAACGCTGCTTTGTTTTGGCAGCAATTGTCCACGTTGGAGGCGTCGCAACGCAGCAAAAGTGTCGCACAGGCCGCGCTTCCATAAGCGCAACCACCGCAACCACGTTACCGACATGGTATTAAAACATGGTGGAGACCTTCTCTGGGGCGTGATTGCCTATCTGATGAGCCCTCTGTCATATAATGAAAAATAATCAATTTTAATGGGCTATAATTTGCACCGCAAAAGCAGCAATAATTCAAATTAAAAGGCAAACTTTAACCGGCAAAATGCCACCGCAAAAAACGGCAACACACACACACTCAATCCCACACGCACAGCTACTTGTATTAATAGTTTGTTTATTTCGATAGATAAAAGACCAAGCAAACTGCAAAATGTTTAATTTGTCTGAGAGAGAAACACAAAATTTGTCTTAATTTTTTTTGTTGTTTTTTTTTAATTTGTTCCCTCATTTTCACATAGTGGCTCAACTTACATAATCGAAATGCCCATGTCATAATTACCAGCTCAGTAGCTTGAGTCGAACTCAATTTGAGTGAGAGCACTGCTTGTGTCAGAGGCGTGCCAGTCACACCAATGCTGAAACGGCTGCCTGCATAGCTGACATCTCGCTCTAACGCATGTGCCCGCCACATGCGCTCAGCAGCCAATAAACGACGGCGCCTGCTGCTCAACGAACCCCCGTTAAACGGCCAGAGACGAATTGTTGGTTCTCAATTGGAATGTAAACGCTTCCGAATTAGCCTCGCTCAGCATATATAAAAAATATACATACATATATATATAAATTTGTATATATGTTTGTGTGTTCGTTGGCAATACTATAGAAAATCATTATTGCTGGCTTATTTCTCACTGCAGTTGATTGCCGCAGATTGGCTAAAGGCGCTCGGTCGCTCCCCGCTCGCCCACTCGTGATTGATTTTCATTTTGTTTTCGGCCAGCATGATTGATTACATTAATTACGCGCCTAATTAAGCATTTATCACTGTATCTAATGGGCTCACAAAGAGCTCTATCGGCCATTTGCATGCCAACTGTGTCGCTGCCAACATCAACGTCGACGTCGACGCCGACGCCAACAAATTATGCTTGCGCCTAATTGCGTTTCGTGCGCCTTTTTTGGGCATGGGGGAATTAATTATGGCCTCCTGACAGCCAACCGCCGCCATTATTTTAACATTATTTCACTATTATTTCTGTAGCAAAGTTTCTGGTCAGATAGCGATCTAGTATCTACATGCAAGTGGCAGCCAATGCCCAATGCCCAAGCCCAACCCCAAACCCAAAACCCAAACCGAAGACCCAGCCAAAGTTAAAGCCAAGCCCAAGTCAAAGCCCTCCTGCGCAGACCGCGCATATTTGTGGTAGCCACGCTTCCTGTTTTTGTTTGTTTGGCGGGCCCGGCTGTCCAGCTGTCCGGCTGTCTGTCCGCCTGCCCAACAACAAACTACATGTTTCAGGCAACATAGACAAGAAGTGCCCGTTGCGGGCTTTTTGTGCCTTCGGTTAGCGGCGCGGTGATGTTTACCCATATGTAGGCATATGCATATGCTGATTGCGATTGCGGGTGTGTGTAATGGGCTACTGAGGGTAACTGCTGGTCGAATCAGTATTCATATCTGCGCCCCCGACTATAGTCTTTGGGCAATAACACAATGGCCACAAACTTTGTGAACCGTAAAAATGAATTTTGCCGCCGCCGACGAACATTGTTATGTTTTTTTTTCTCGTGTTGTTTCTTTTTAGCTTTTTAAGTAATACGTACAACAACAATTAGAAATTGTGAGTGCCAGAATCAGGTTTAAGGCAGAAGATACTGCAGAAGATTTCACATCATCGCACTCAGGGAATTGTAGCTTCTCCAAATGCCAGAGTTCGTCAGCAATTGCGACCCACAGTCAGCGGAAATGAGCTCGGGCTTCTCTTTTTTCGCTGCTCGACAATGGCCGCCATCTGAGGAAGTGCTTAGCGCCTGTTCAGAATTATAAAGTTCCGTTTTTTGTTTGGCCAATAATAAAGGTTGGCTAAGGCAGTTGGCTTGAATATAAACTAATCGATTCTTTTTGTTTTGGCCTTAAAGAAGTAAGTTTTTGTAAGTGTTTCAAAACAATTAAATATATCTAGCAAGGCTGCAAGTTCGCTTTAAACGGTCCGAAACCGAATCACCTGCTCAAAAATTAAGACGCATCTAAACTCAGGGTTTTTTTTGATTCCATTAGAAAAAATGTTCACAGCTTAAATAAAAGAACAAAATATTTTCATATACAAAAATTAAATAAAAAAAAAAATTATGTAAGGTTCGAGCCAAGAGCAGATTTCCAAACTAAAAATATCGTTGATTACAAAATAAAAATTAATTAATTACTTTTCTAATTACGAAATAGAGGAGTATTACTTTTAAGATTGAATAATGTATGTTTGTCTAGCATTGAAGATATTTGAGATTTCTGTATAATAAAATTTATATAGATTTAATAGAACCTTGGCTATATTTTGCACAAGATCTGAAAACAAATTACCTGGTTTTCCACTCATTTAAAGATATTCGCAACTTAATGACATGTTTATATTATTATGAATCTAGACTGCAGACTCTAAGCTGCATGATTTTTGTAAGCAATCCAGAGGCAGCTGGAATGGGAGCAGTTGCAGGATTCTTTTTCATCTTCAGCCCAACGCACGCACTCCACAGAGATGACCCCCACTAGCTGGCGGCAACTGGCGAAATGTAATGATTAACTCCTCGCCGTCGCTAAATTAAGTGAGTTTTTACTTAACAACAGATCGAGGGGTGATGGCAGAGGCGAGAAGAATAGAGGGGGGGACGGGGAGGGTTTGGGGCAGCTCCACGCGGGCAAGTTCTTAATGCTGTGCTCCTGCGACAAGCTAATTCAGCTGCAGTTGAACTGCGGGCCAGCAGCATTGCGTGTCTGGGGCAGAAATGATTTCCACATACCAAAGCAGTTAAAGCCCTTAAGTCAGGGAGAAAATCCAATTAAATTCGGTAGCGAAAGAAATAAGTCCGAACTGTCGGTAAAATGATTCTACATACACGTATTTGCGTCAACATTGATTTTGCAGAAACAACAAACGACGATGACACAGACGAAGACGTAGACGGAGAGGACGGGGTCAGACAGAGCCTCAGATGGAGACGGAGACGGACTAAAGTAGTTCATGTGCATGGCGTGATTGAGGACGAACCGAAAGCCGAGGACAGCAGCAACATCAACATCAACAGCAACAGCAGCAGCAACATCAGCAGCAGCAGCAGCAGCAGCAGCAGCAGCAGCAGTTTTCTGAGGCGTGATCTTGGTTTAAGAGTTGCTTTCGGATTGGATTCGCATTCGGTAGATGTTCTTTGGCAGCAGCAGCCGCAAAACCGTCCAAAAGTTGCGTGCCCATAGGTCTTCTGTGTAATTGCGCAACAATTGTCAGGGCCCAGTCTCTGCTGCAGTCGCAGTCGCCGCTGCCGTCGCAGTTGCTGCGCTGTCGCTGTTTTTAAGGGCGCATTGCATCAACCGCAATCAAGACACGGACACGTCATGGGCAAAACAACAAAAAACAACAACAAAAACAAAAATTTCCTGCAGCTACGTCTACCTTCGTGTTTGCGTCAAACTTGCGGAAATCTGATTTTAAAATTATTAACAACATGCAATGGCTAAATAGTTTTGCATTCGATAACAAAAGGCGCTCCTGCACCCGGTCCCCATCGAGATGGACTCAAAAACATGTTGACTGTGTTTGTCTTGCAGCGCACCACGGAGCGGGCGGTTGCAGGGGGCAGGGGGAGTGGCTGCCACTGCTGCAACAGGAGCGCCGCACGTCACGAACCAACAGCGGCGGCCAATTGCCAATTGCTCAAAGTAAAACCCAAGTTACGCTGATGTTTGTGTTGACCTGATCAGTACCTGATCTGCACCAGCTCCAGATTTGTTTCTTTTGCTGAAGTGAAAGCTCCACTAACGAAGAGTTTCCTTTGGGAAGGCATCTCCTACAGTTTGTTTTTCAAACAGCGCCTACTTTTATTTAATAAAAAATCTCAAACGAGGAAACAAACATGTTGAGATTTATTACAAATAACAAAATACACTTTAATAATATAATATATAATAAAAATAATATATATAAAATTTAAATTATAATTACTGTTGATATTATTAGGAAACAAATTATCTTTAATCTATAAAACTAACTTCTTATTAGAATTTTCGAATTTTTCCACTATTTCCAAACCTCTTGAGCTTCGAAGCAATTGTTCCTTTAGTTAGCTGAAAGTCTTGTATATAAAATGTGAAGAACTTAACTATTTGTGAACACAGATTTTTGTTGTACGTTTTGCAAAATTATTGTTAATAACAAAAAACCAAAAAAAATAATTACCTGGTTGTTCGTTTAAGAGAGCTTTTACTGTACTCACATTTGCATTCACATTCAAATTGAGGCTGAGCGTTGTCCAGTGACCGCAACGTATAATTCACAAATTCAAATTCAAACGATCGAAAGGCACTTTTAGTTAGCGAACCGTTATAAGGTTAATTAAATGCAGCAGCAAAAGCAACAGCAACAGCAACAGCAGCAACAGCTACAGCAACAGTAGCAGCAACCACTTCACAGCCCCATCTCCAGTGCGATTCCCAGTGGCCAGCCCCACTGCACCGCCGCACGGAAAGTGGGTACAACTACGCTTTCATTTCCACCAGCCAGCGGTGGTTTCTCCAATGCGGTTGCAATTAGAAGTTGCACAAAAAGCGCAACAACAAAAAAACCAAAAAAACAAAGCGAACATGAAAAACAAAATGGCGATAAATACCGCAATTTGCATATAAATGGACGTAGAAACGTCTTTAGTCACCCGAATCTTGAGCAAACCATAAGACCGATTAACATTGTTGTCGACTCCCTGACAAGCTAGCGTGGGAGGGCAAAGGAGCCGGGTCAAAAGGGGTTAAGGGGGACTGTAGCAGCAGCAGCAGCAGCAGCAACAACGACTTGTTACATTGTTACCAGTTACCAGTGGAGGAGCACTGAGGAGGACTGAGGCCGACGGTCACGGAAAATGCAGCAAAATGGCCGCCGAGAGCCGTCGGAGCGTGGCAGCAACACCAGACGGACGGCGTTGGAGACGGCGGTTGGTGGTGCCATCAAGCGTGTTGGGCTGGTGGGCAGCGCACTAGGCTGTTAGTGTTGTTGGTGTCGGCGTTAGCTGGCTGTTGCCTATATGCACGTAATTGCATTGGATTTTATTTTTTTTTGTCCGGACTGCAAACGGCCACCCGCCGGAGCATGGGCGCGCTGTACCGCCGCCCTGGTGGCTGCTATTATGCAAATGCCATTCACAGGTAATTACCGCCCTGCACCGTTATAATTGCGCTCGAAGCCCAGCTACGAATCACGATTGCAGCTCTAGCTCCAGCTGCAGTTATTTTTGTTTTTGTTTTTGCCACTGTGCCACGTAAATCGAAACTGGCAACAAGACCAACCAAAAGGGCAAAAGCGGCTGGCGGCACCATCCAACTTTCCCATTGCGATTCCCGAGCGTAACACAAAATGATTTCATCGCACTACTTTGCAATACTTTGCAATGTGAAATACGTTTCTATACCCACACATAGCTCATACAAGCAATTTATGGCCTATAATAGTTTCCACATACCTACGGAGGAATCAACTATATTCTATATATTATAAACAATTTGCTGAGGGAGATGTCCTTCAAATCTATTTAAGTATATTTTTACTATATATATTTATACTACAGTTAGAGATTTCCTAGATTGCAGACAAAATCTGCATTTAAAACTCCTATTTTCCATAAGTTAACATTTGTCTATGCAGATTTTGCATTTGAATTTAATTATTATTCTAATTATTTTGTCATAATTTATATAAAATGTTTTTCATATAGACTTTACAAATATACATATCTATCTAGACTTCAAACTGTCAGCACAGTTTTTATGAGCAATGATATTTTGACGATAGGTTCTACATTTTTAGCATGGTTTCATCTCCAGATTGCAAATGCATTTAAAAATATAATTTTTAAAAATGTAATCCTAAATATAATTTATAACATTGTTAACTTCAAACCCATTTGAATTGCGATTTTGAATAAATTCACTACAAGTATTTTACTTTATTTGGCTCTAAATTATAGACTACTAAATTTATTCTACTTAAAAAAAAAAACAACAATTTTATCTTGAAATAAGTTTTAAAGGTTTAATTTTAGAACATAAAATATAACTTTGGCGGTCTTATTTATTTATTGATTTTTTTTAAATCGGAAATGCAACTCGAGTGAAGATTGCTGCCATTCGCTGGGCATTTGTGGCAGAGGCGGCGGCCACTGATGTCGATGACACCTTTTAGCCACATGGGAATTGGCTGCAGGACAGGCGCTGGCAAATTAGAACAACTTAAAAACGCGGCAGCACGCATTAGCGCATTTACCTGCCCCGCTGGGATAGACGGTATCAGCAGTTGAATCGGCATCGGCATCAGCATCGTTGCTGCAGCGCGAATCCTTTTTTTTTTCTGTTCTGGAGTCTGTTCTGGAGCGCTATCAAAAAGTAATAAATCTGCGGCTGATCTGTCGTAAATCTTTGCGTTCCCTTCATGATTTACCCACATAAATCAAAATTATCGAAGCGTCGCGCCGCGTTTCTGTCCGCCGAATGGAGCCCCAAAGCAAAAGTCAAAGCTGAACTTGTTAACCGCTGCAAAGTGTTAAATGCATTCAACGGCTGATTTGTCTGTCGTGTCCTGGCCTGGGCTGTGACAACTCCACAGCCAAATTGAAGCCGATGGCTGTGAAAATATGCTTGTGGCGCGAAATGTCTCATGTTTGATGTTAACTTGTCCCGTATTTTGGTCATTGCGTTTAGCGCTGCAATTATCGCCTACAGCCTGCAGCCTTCAGCCTGCCTGCCTGGTGGAAAACACATTCCAGCTGTCGGCATTGGGCCAATCAAATGGTTCACCCACCAGTAACCACCGCGACCTGGGCAGCGGGTCACGCACCTTTCGCAGCCAGAGAGAGAGAGAGAGAGAGAGAGAGCATTCGTCACATGCAAAGTGAAATTACCTGGTCGGCTAATTTCATTTAATTTTCGGTCCAAAAAGAAGCGACTGCCACAATTATAGCATATTTTCCCCAATTAATAATTAATAATTTGTTTGGGTCACGAAACGCTCTCGTCTCGTTTCGTTTGGTTCGGCTCATCGCTGTGTGAACTCCAAAGCTACTCATAGATACATAGATACATATTTACACACGCACGGAAAAGGAGGTTTCTTTTTTGTTTTTGGGTGAAAGGCAAACCTAGGTTGACTGAGACGCTTAATTGCTGTCACAAAGTTGAGGTCGAGTTGTCGAATGTCGGGTCTGCAATTGGAAATCTTTTGTACGCAGCTACGCGTAATATCATTCACAGACCCAAGAAGAAGACACGACACGAAACACGCAACTTCAGCCGGAGGTGCAGAGCGTATTTTGTGTGCAAGTGCCGCTTCCTTCCTGTCCCGTCTGCTCGTCAGCTGTCTGATGCTTGCCCAGCTGCGCTGAGATGGATTCCCAAGTCGCGTGAAGAGCGTGTGCATTGAGCTGCTCTGATTTGGCTGCCATGTGGCAGCAACTAGGAGTCAGATGGGGGGCAATGCCTGATGTCCTTCGGCAACAATTTGTGCGCGTAGTGCAGCGATAAATTAATGCAGGCTCACTTAAATACACACACACTCACACACACACACAGTCGCATGCTTAGAGCTACAGTTGTTACTCCACACTGATAACCATCGCCTGTCCTCCCCAACCCCCCATTTTTTTATAGAGTCTACCCTTTGAAAATTGATGAAAAAAGGGTATATTGCACCTTATATATGTTTAATCTCCATTAGAAGCTGAGTTAATTCAGAAGAGTACACCTGTCTGTCTCTATGTCAAGGACTTTAAGAGCAATGGCACATAAACTCCTTCATAACATATGCTCAAGTTTACATATTTTCATATTTCCTCCAATAGTTTCACATTAATACAGATACAGATACATTAATACAGATACAGATATCAAATATCATACATATTTTTTGAATAAAAACTATAGCTAAATTTTCAATATTTTTAAAATCCCCATTGGGACTTGGCTAAGTATAGGGTATCTTCTTGCCAGTCACAATATTATTTAGAAAACTTTCTTGTTTTTTGCCGCTGGCTGCGACGCAAATTGCGCTGAGCTTCTTTTATTTTAGTCAATGCGCCAATAGAGACATCAAGCAAACCAGGCCGGGCGCAGACCCGGGTCGGACCCAGGCCCAGGCTGAAGTACTTACAGCTGCAAGCCTGCCCCTGCCGATGGGTTCTGCGGCTGTGTCCATGCCCGCCCCCGCGCGCTACTCCACTTTCGGGTTGAGTTATGTTTGTCTCGGGCTGTGAATGAAGCGATGTGCGACCAGGATTGGCTAATGTACGGTCCCAATGCCAGGCCAGCGTCGATCCAAGCCGAGCTGAACTGAACTGAGCTGTGACTGCCACTGCCCACTCATGTTCGCCTCCTTTGCCAGTTGGGGCCGCCACGCCCCACCCGTCCCGCCGCCAGCCCGCTACGGGGCTCGCGTATCATCAAAATTGTCGTTGGCTCGCAGTTAAATTAAGTCATAAATTCAGTATTTATCTGTTGAATGTAGTTTGTTGTCCGGTCATCACTTCAGCCCGTCTCCCCTCTCGGCCCCGTCACCGAGCGCCGCTGTTATCCACATTGCTGTTGCTGCTTTTATGGCAGCAGATAGTGCAGACGAGGATGAGGACGGAGGATGAGGACGAGGACGAGTTGCAGTTGCTCGCATGTGTCAACTGAAGCTGTAGCTGTAGCTGGACTCGAAGTTAGTTTAGCTTCACTTAGCTGCAGCTCTTGAGATGCTCGTAATTGGATTCGCTTGTCTCTGGCATTGCACTTGGCCTAAACAAGTTTCCATTATATTTGTATTTGTATTTGTATTTGTATTTGTATTTGTATTTGAAAATGCTGCCAGATTTATTATTACACATCAATTAGCTGCTAGCCCAAATGTTGAATCCATTCAGCATCTCAGCATCTGCAACACGTATTCGTACAAATTGTTGATAATTCAGATCAATACGCCAATGCGTTGTGCTGTCCGTCTGTCAATTACTCACTTCTGACACGCTGCTCACGAAATCTTTATCTTTATCTTTATCAGCGCCTCGGGTTTTAACCGTGGACTGTTTACTATTGCGACATTGTCCTGCTGGCCATTTATTGAAACATAACGCATTGTGGGCATTTTTTAATGTCAACTTCGATGCTGACAGAAGCCAGAAAACTCAAAGTCGCTGTCAGTGCACTAACGTGTCTTAGATCTGTGCTGTGCTGTCCCAGCCAGAGCCAGAGACTGGGAGTCGCACAGTTGCAGGTAGCCGAGTGCCCTGCGATTGTCAGACAGACAGACAGACAGACAGACGAAAAGACAGTCAAGTCGAGACAACGCCAACGCTGATGGGACGTTGACATCGAGTACTGAGTACTGATTACAGTCTGTGTGTGTGTGTGTCTGTGTGTGTGCGGCAGCATCACCCCAACTCTTACTCACGTGCGCCCCCCTCCCCCTTCCAGCTTCACTGCATCCCCTGCTCCTGGCTGCGGCTCAGCAAGCGTGAAATATTTTGACAAATCGCAGCCACTTAATCAAAAATCATCATCAAAAAGCGATCGATGTTTTGTATTGAGGTAGCAGCGGCTACAAAGGACAAGCCGGCGGCTGTACGTCTGTGAGTGTGTGTGTGTGTTAGTGTTAGTGTGTGTGTGGGTTAAGCAAGGTGTAGCTAGAGATTTCCGCCAGAGCTGATAAAAGAAAAACGAGAGATGAAGGACAGCCAGCGGGGTGCCTGGAAATGGAATTAGTCGCTTTAAAGTGCCTGCCGCACTTGTCGCCTAGTGTGTGAAAGAGAAGACTAGGTAGTGTGAGAGAGAGGGAGAGAGAGAGTGGGAGTTGGTGTAATATAATGACAATTCATTTATGTTACCACGTGATTAGGCCTCATATCAATCTTCATAATGCCGCTGCTTATGAGCTACGTGACACATACACATATATGAACATATGAACACATAATATTCACACACACATACACACGCACTCACATATTAAATAGCGTGTATTTGGCAACTAACCGATTGACGTTGATTACCGATGGGTCGCGCGACTCTGGCTACCTTTCCCGCCGCGTCCCGATCGGCCATTAATTGACAGACATTTATCATTTAGTTGGAGACGTGACGAATTAACAGCATAAACAGGCTAATAAAAGCGTGGTAAATATAAAAAAGTAAGAGACACACAAAACAAGAAGAATAAAGTACATAAGCAAAGACTCTTTTAATGTACTCAGTAAATTGGAATTTATAGAAAAAAATGAGTTCGGACTATTGTCGAACAACTATTGTCGAACAATTAAACTAGCCTACAACTAAAAACCTGGCGCTAGTTTTAAGTTAATGAGACGTAAGAATTGAAATAGAAATACATAATTAAAAAAAAACTTTTCAAATATCAAAGTAAGTAAGTATGAGAATCGCAAAGAGAGGTCCAAGTTGCTTTTGTAAGCATTTGCAGAAATATTTAATTTTCACCATCACTCATTTACACCCTCACCCTTACCTTAATATGCTTAAATCCGATTTATTTATAAAACCGATCAATTTAGATCATAAAATGGTAATCGGGTTAAATTGGAAATTATTTGGAATTAATTTTTCTTTTTTAAATACCAAATATACCCGTGTCACACATTATTATGACCACAGGGTACACAAAGCTCAAATAAATAAACAATTGTACAACTTTTCAAAGTGGAAACTCAACAGCCAGATGAGTTTGCAGTTCATTGAATTCAATTTTGATACAGACTGCTCCATCCTCGTCTACGTCTCTACCCTACAGATGCTGCAATTACAAAGCGCCAAGCAGAGCAACCCGTAATTAAAGTGTATCAGGAAACAAATGCTTAAATCACGCGAGGCAAACTCAAAAATAAACTCCAGGCGAACACCACAAAGGTCGATTGCTTCATCCGACAGGCAGGTGATGAGACATCATGCAAGGCCACTAGATAGGTTATTAGAGCAGCCGAGCAGCAGATTGCAAGCGGGACTAACGGACGGCCACACGTTAGTTAGTTGCTTGGTTGGTTGGTTGGCGGCTGCTCGTGTCACTTATTGGAAGCTGCTGGGCGCACGCGATTGCAGCCGGGCCGGGCCGCTTGGCGGCCAGGGGCTAATTTTCATGGGCAGCGCATGCTGAACACGCGCAGGATCAGGATACGCATCTATCTTATGGGTTTTTGAGCTGCTGGCAAATCGCGCGACTCCAAAACTCACCTGTCCATCGCGGTATTTCCGCCGGCTACAAAACAAAAACCTCAAATGTTGCGTCATTAACAAAAACACAAGTTGATGGTTTTATTTTTTTTTTTTTTTATATACATTTTTTTAGGTGCGCATCGAAAATTTATGCCATATTGACCTTATACACATTGCTCTAATTTTTTCCGCTGGTTATCGTCCTTTTTGTTTTAATCAGCAGGCCTGCAGTCGAGTTTTTTTTGTCTTTATATAGATACCCTTTCTCCTGTCTCCTTACGCTTGTTTTGATGAATTGATGATGGGGTCTGGATCTCGTTCTAAATGTGGATCTGGATCTGGATCTAGAGTGTGAGCATGTGGAAAACACGATGGGAACCCTTTTGTTCAGGAGTTTTTCTTAATTTGGAATTTATTTAAATCTACAGTAGTGCAGCAAGGGGCTGCTCCTGTTGCCAGTCACTCACTCACTTGACTTGGCCAGGATGAGTTCACTTGGGGTTCGTCGCCTCCGTTTTTGGCAGGTGCAGTCGCTTGCCGCTAATGCATAAATAACGCGTTCAGGCTCGGAAGAGTTTGCAGCTCTTTTTTTTCATCTTTCGTTTTCAGTTGCCCGGTGTCCGAAATTTTAAAAGGCGTTTAGCTTGTTACCTTTTAATAATACCATTTAATTTGCCCCGCTCACTTTTGGCTGCGTAGGTGCGCAACCATCAATCAGCTTGTGGTCGTCAAGCGCCGCGTTGTACAGAGAAACAAAAACACTTTAAACTGCAATTCATAATTCATTTTTGGGTTTTTTTTTGTGGATCACGTCGTATTCATTTTTTATGCCAGCACTAGACCATAGACAGTTCAAGATACCATCGCGTCAGGATACGCAGTCTCTTTTAGCCCTCAGCAAGTTTTGCTGCTTTTGTTTTTACTACAAAAATTGTTGAACCCAATTTGTTGGGCATAACACTTGCTTAAACTCTTAACATCCTATTGATCTGTTTCTGCAATTTAAGAAACTCATAAAACTTACTAAATTTGAATCGATTTGTATGCTGAATTTTATTAACACCTTGTTTCCATTTAAAATGGACGGAAGGCGAAAACTGGCACCACATTAGGTATTTGTATTACTAACGTAGATCAAGTTGTGTTCCATTGTCCATTTGCCTGTTCGATCTTCTGTATAGATCAGATTTCAGTGACCAGAAATATATTTTTTTATAATATATTTATTATATTATTTATTTATATATTATTATTATTTATTAATTTATTCAAAGAAGAAGAAGAACTCTCCACATTCCCCATAAATTGGTAAATTTTCGAAGTTGTCATATAATATCAAAGATTTTTGGAATATATTTTAAAAAATTAATATTCAGACAAAAAGTTTTAAAATTACGAAAATTTCTTTTTAATGGATTACAAGCATCAAAAGTGGCATAAAAAGGTTTTTATTACTCTTTTTTAAAAATGTGTTCCTTTATCAGTGAATTATGTGGTAGAATGAGTAATTGTATGCAGCTCCAGTTTGGAGTGGCCACTCAGGGTCCACCCCGTGACAAAGGCGAATGGGCAAACATGGCTGACGCATTCTAATGGCCGGTGTCAGCACGCGCACCCGCATCCCCGATACGAGGGTGTGTGGGCGCGGTGTGGGCTACTGTTGTTGCTGGCCAGTCGCAGTGCAGCCAAGGGGGGTGTGCGTGTCTGTCTCTCTGTCCGTGTGTGTGTGTGTGTTGTTGGCCAGCTGGTCGCCACGTTTACAAATAAATTATGGCACACAAAGTAAAGGGGCGGACGAGGCGTGGCGGGGCGAGCAGATACTTCCGCTGCCATAACAATCCACTCAATTCGAATTTCGAAGTCGCAGTGAAAGGCGCCGTGTGAGCATCGAGCCTACTGAAAATTGAAACATGAGGACCACAATTGGAATCTGTTGCCAGATCGCAGGGCTTGCAGGAAACCAGAGTCGCAAATTGCTGGGTAGCGCGCGCGGAAAACCAACTGGCGATAAGCGGCCCCAAAGACAGACAGGCCGACAATTGGCCGATCGACCAGGAGCCTGAACAGCCGGGCCAAGAGTTGGCGGAGCTGCTGTCTGTGTGTTTATGAAGTTGTGGATTTTTCGCCGGTCTCATTTTCAAGCTGACTGCAATTACAAGCCGTAAATTTGTCAAGGCGCGATAAATGTGCAACAACCACAGGCGGAGGGGAGGGGGGCTGCGTAGTGGCAGCCTAATGCATGTAATCTGCCACTCAACACCCTGTCAGATGGTCCACCACGTCCGCCCTGTTAAGGTTAAGCAATTTGGCACGCCTGGCCAGAGGTTACACATATGGTCCGAACATGGCCAAAAGCGCAACGTGGCAACGAGCATGTTTGGTCATAACCATAATCAGAAACCAACTAACTTGTAGGAGAGCAGCAGCAGGATCTTCGATTGGGATTGGGATTGGGATTGTGTGTCGGAATTGGGCTTGGAATTGTGCGCGCCTGGCGATGCCAATTCATGCTCACATTTTGGGCTGGTTAATTAAATACGGATTTCATTTTAATGGTCGATAAAACTTGATGAGATACTTTAATGGTCGCATCTGCAACGGGAGACGTCGCTCGGCTGGAGTTGCAGCCTGAGGCGGAGGCGTACCTTCGCTGGAGTGCTAAATCACCGTTAAAGCGATAAGATTAAGTTGGCCAATACCCGCAGCTTTGGCAACATCGGCAACAACGGCAACGTCGAGCATAATCTGCTTTTTACGAGCCAATTGGCAACACAATCTCTGCCTCCGCTCCGGCTATTACATTGTTGCCGAGGCGCACAAAATTAATTGCTGATGAATGTCAATTTCGCAGACACGGATACGTCCCGGCCTCTGCCAGCTGCCGCAGCCCCCGCTCCCCTCGGCAACTGGAGCGTCGGTTCAAAGTCAAAAACGTTGTAAGCCTATTGGCAGCCACTGTGGCCGCGGCCGCATTTGTCGATTTCTTAGCGCTGCACACAACAAACCCCTCCCCTTCCTCCCTTCCCTCCCCTCCCCACCTCGTTGAGCACCCCTTGACGACCGATTTCGTTAGCGGCTTACAGGTCGCCCCCTTGGCCGTTCACCATATGGGGCATAAAATTAAAATGTTGCACTATAAGCGGCCCCCGATGCGGCCCCAAAGCGAAGAGGCGCGCTCATTAAAAACGCCATAAATGCAATAAAACGTAGAGCAAACATCGATTAAACAATATTTATGGGGCTTCACTTGCACATTGTTCGTTGGCTCTGCGCCGAGCACGTCCGTGAATCCACGCCCGACCCAACCGGACCCAACCCTGCGAACTGCCCCTCTCCTCCTCTCCTCATCAGTTCTATTCGCCCCTTCGCTTTGCTTGTCTTTGCTTTTTGCTGCCATTTCTGTTGACCTCTTCGATTTTAGCCAAGCAGTTTTGTAAATAGCTAGAGCTTTTCCAATTTCCAATTTTAGGTTTATTTTTTGTTTAAGTAATCATGAGAAGCGCATAGAAAGGCGAAATATTAGAAGCAAGAGAGATACTTTATTATATTTTATGTCAAATTCCAAATTAAATTCTACAAAAACAAAAAACGAAATATGTTCCTTTTTCTTCTTTCTTTATCGCGCTTTCTCTCTTAAAATCTCACTCACTCGCTACCTCTTTCACTACATTAGGAAGCAATTAATATTTCGCCTTTCTATGCGATTTTCAAAAGTTTAAGACAAGATATAAATATGATCTGCAAATTAATGAGTATCCAACAAATTAAAATGAATGTATTAAAAATATTAATTAAACATAATTATATAGTTTTGAAACATCATATTTTCAGCACGAATTTTATTCCCTGCATCTTGCGGAGCATCCTCCGAGCTTATGTAAATAATTGAATATTTAAGTAATTGTTTTACAGGGAACATTTCAATTTTGTTTTGGCAACATCGTGAATAGCCAGAGATGCCGCAATTTGGCAGACTTTGCGGTTTAAGAACTTAGCCAATGGCAGCTGTTTGGGCCGGGTCCGTGTCCGGGTACGGTTCGGACTGTCGGCCAAGTGTTGAGACAATAGCAGAGCGCGGCGCTCAATGAATAACAATTACAGCTATTAATCTTGGCCCAAACTGGCGGTTTGGCTGATTGGCCATGGTCGAACTGGGGTTGGCTTGTGGTTAGCTGTTAGCTGTCTTCTGCTCCTGATACGCTTTTTAGCCCGGCAATTTGCGGCCCATTTATTTATTTGTTAAGTGGCCGTAAAAACGGCAACAGCAACGGCACTTGGCTGCGTCTCTGTCACCTTTGTGTTTTTGTTGTTGTTGTTTTAAAAAAATTGTGAAATTTATACATATTGTATAAGTAATAATTGTGCGGAAAACGGAAACAATGGAGGTTGTGTAATGCATCAGAGGAGGGGCCGACATTGGCCATCTGGCGTTGGACAAGCCAAGTCAAGCAGCCAGCCTGTGGCTGTGTGCTTGGAAAGGAGTGAAAATTGCACGTAATTACTTACACACACACACACACACAGCAGATAGTACATACGCCATTGGTAAATGGTAAATGTGGTCATTATATGCCGCATACGCGACCGCCAAGCGAACACGATTACGACCACTAACCGGCGCAAACGCCTTCGTGTCCAGGTGAGCTGCACCCAATGCCCAGTCTTGGTCACAGTCTGGGCCAAAATCCGCCATTCTAGCAGCGTATGTGTGTGTGTGTGTGTGAACTATAATAGCTGCCACAGGAAGCACTCGCGATGGCGATCAGCGCACTTACGAATGCGACTACAGCTTACGGCCATAAGTTTAGCCATAGCCATAGCCATAGCCATAGTTATAGCCAAACTAAAACTGCCACTGCAGTAGCCGCAATCATCATCATCATTGTTGCTGCCGCTGCTGTTGGGGTCGTTGCAATTGTAATCATGCGCCAGTTTATTTATGATGGAATTTTCGCTATTCATAAAATCGTCTGGTGGCATCTATGAGAGGCTATAGCCTGGAGAACCGACTAATTATGATTAAGTGTGTCAGTGAAGCGCAACCACTTTTTGGGTTGCATGAAAATTCAAGAGGTGTTGCTGGCCGAAAGGGTTGACAGACTTTTGACCGAGTTCGAGCTACTTCTACCAAAAACCGCCTCCTCCACAGCGCAGGCCGAGCGTATAATTGCGGCGAAACTCAAATGGAAATTCGAAATGGAAATAAAACTTACCCCTTCAGACAGACTTCAGGCTGACCGCAGCCGGTACAAGACGAAATTTCGTTTGTCGTTTTGGTTGGCTTAATTTTTGACCCTGCCACAGAGTTTACCACAATTTTAATTTAATGATTATTTGCATTTGGAATTCAATAATTTGCATTTTGGAAAATCAGACCAGCACCAGAACCGAAAAGAACAGAACCAAAATTTGTTTATCTGTTTTTCATAATTTGTTTTGGGCAACGTAAATAACACAAATTATAGAGTTGAATTCTTAGTTACATATGTGTGTGTGTGTGTGTGTGTGTACGTACAATTGCTGTGGATGTGGCCACAAATTGCGGGTTATTAGACAAGAGGGATACACTCAACTGGCTTTGCTTTGGCTTTTACATTTGTACATAAGTCCCGTCTCGAACTGCAACTGATATTTACACAAGTCTAAAATATTGATGGCCACTTCTTCAACCTAATTATATGTAAATAGTCCCCCCAAACCGAACCGAAGCGACTCCTACAACTAATGTGAGTCACTGGTCCCATATGGAGTGGATAAATGTTTTCCCATGGATATCATTATTACGCCGAAGTCAGCTCAACTCGTGAATCTCATAGATTTCGACAGAGTTGCTGTTGTTGTTGTTGTCGTCGATCCGCTCAAATGAGCAAATGGGCTCAAATGGAGACACTTCTAAGTAAAACTCAATGTCGGGACGCAGTGGAGCCCAACCATTGGAGCCGCCGCAGATCCTCATGACAAACATGATTCGCGTAACAAACACAAAAGAAACTGAAAATTTGATTTTGATTTTGTTTTCGGTTTCATTGGATTCATTTAATCCAATTAGGCTAGGCCGCGTTTAGCGGATAAAGATGGAGAGTTGGAGAGTTATGGGAAAGCTTTTGTCGTTATTTGAGCCGATTGCGATCGGCCAAAGCTTATCAGCTGCAAGTTGTCGCAACCGCTGCACATATTTAATAAGCGTCAAGCTAAACATGAGCACTCATCATTCAGGTACGAGCTGGCCATTCATCAGGTAAAACGGCCGCATGAAGACATCAGAAAAACTCTTGACTGTTGACTGTCGACTGGGGTCAGGCTGGGTCAGCTGTCGCGTCGGTTAACTGGTTAACAATAACAACTGGCAGGCCATTTGAGGAATTGCAGCGCAGTACGCATTTAATTGAATTAAATTCCAATTCCAGTTCCTGCCCCACGCTCTGAGAGGGAGTCTTCTCGAAGCTCGACTCTCGACTTGCGACTTGAGACTACCGACATTGGGCCGTCCTATCGCTTTGATCAGTCAATCCAATTATTTGCAAAATTTTGTCACATAAATAACTAGGCGAACTCGCGCACCAATGGCCAGGCGGCGCCCCTAGAGCCGCAGACCAAGAACCACAAGCCAAGTTCGAGCGTTGTGCGTTTCCTTTCATGTTTCACCTGTTCGCGGACAGGCGGCTCGTCTTCCTGGTGGCCGCTCAAAGCGGACGTGGCGTTGGCGTGCCGATTACCCCAATAGCTGTGCTCTGCTTCTTATTCTTGTTACTCTTGTTGTTGTTGTTGTTGTCGCCCGCTGCGCAGGCCCAAGTCCGGGCCGACAAGGGTGACGAAAGCAACGAGACCTGCGTGCTACCGCGCACAGCATTCAAAAGTCCGTAGACATTTTATGTTTTATGCTAAGGTGTTAATTGAATTCGTTTTGCATAAGTGGAAGGAACAGGAACAGGAGCAGTGGAAGGAGGACCACCTGCACACAAGAGCAATGACAACAGCAGCGGGAAACAACGGCAACGGCAACGGCAACGGCAAAAGCCAAAAGGGAACCCTTTTGCTTAGCCAGCATTGTGTGTTAATTGTTGCAACAATAATACAAACGGGGCCAAAACAAAGCCAACGACCAATTGTCAACATGACAGCAACAGACAACAGTTAGCAGCGATCGTTGTTGGTATACCCTGTAAAATGCATTTCAAAAGGGCATATTGCAATTGTAAAAATATTGATTAACAATTTAAAATATCAATTTCTTCAAATCCAAACCTTAAACTCACATCACTCAGCCAAAACGAGTATTTTCATGTTCAATAAAATTTTTCGTGATTTGTCTTAAATTTTGAAAACAATTTTTTCTCAAAAATTTACAATTGCAATTTTTTTGTTCTTAATTGATTGCCGCTGTCAAATTTAGTATAAAACTTCCTTTATTAACTGATTCTAAGGTGGTTAAATGCTTTTTTAAATCATGCCGAAAATTTCAAAAACTTTAACATTATTTTTGGGACCATTTTGTTTATAATTTGTGCTCTGTTTTACATCTGCGTTAAAAATATATGCATTTTGAAAAAAATAATTTTTTTAGATATTAAACTTTTTTTTGATAAGCTATAAATTTAAAAATTGTTGCCATGGATGAACTTTTATTCGAAAAGAAAAGAATCCAAAGAAACCAGGCAACAACTGATTAAATGCATGTTTACATTAATAGAGGGTATTTTGAAGTCAGAAACTCTCAACTAGAGCACTCTTAGTTGCGGTTGCTGTTGTTGTCTGCCGCTGGATGATGTTGCCGCTTTTGCTGTTTATTGTTTGTACGGCGTGATCTTTATCGGCGCATAGTATTTGCATATTCCACGGCCGGGGCAGGGCAGCAACGGGTGCAGGCCGCGCAGGGAGGAGGCGGGCATTGTGTGCCGCTGTTGTCGCTGTCGTTGTCGTCTTTATTATGTCATTGCATCATCAGCGCCTCTTTATCGCCATCCGTCATGCACATTGTGTAGAAATTAGCACATAACCCGAATGTGTAAAATACACGCGTGTAAATTAATTGCCAACAATTAGTGAAGCAGCAAGGGGAGGGGCTGGGAGGGGCTAGAGCTAAGGGTGCAGCTAGCTAGCAATCTGTTTGGCTGCTAATAAAGTCACAGATGCTGCCGCAGCAGCAGCAAGCCCAAAGTCGCATCAGCGAATCCCACAGGTGTCAAGCGGCCGGACAGCTGCGAGTGTGCAGCGGATCTGACAGCAGAATGCCCTTTAATGTCGCTTTGGCGAGTGGCGAACGGCGACCAACGGAGATCGTTGACTGGCGACTGGCACTGGCGATTGTCGAGCGGACCAAGAAGCGATCCATGCAAATGTCGGTGTCGGCGATTGTCACAGCGCAAATAAAACATAAAACGGGCCGTCTCAGCTATAAATCATGAGGATTGCGTCGGCTGCTGTGCTGGCACCAGGTACTGGGTACTGGGTACTGGGTACTGGGCACTGGGCAATGGTTACTGGTTACTTTACTGGTTACTGCTGCTCAGTTGACGTTTCCATCGTCGAATCTGGATCGGATTCCGATGCAAGCTGCAAATACTGCAATACTGTTCGCTGGTTCAGTTGTCGCATAAATTAACAATCTAATTACCACGCCGATCCACGCCAAATCTCACCGGAAAATCACGAAGCGCAACCGACACTGAGCACGAGCATTCACCATTTGTATGCAAATTACTTTGTCTCTCCGGCGATCCGTCCGCTGTCCAATGTCCGCTGCCAGCGTTCGCTGCGGCGCAATCATAATCGACGTCATAATATCGTTATGGGGCCGTCGTTATCACCTGGCTGGCTAGAGCCTGCACAGAGTTGTAGCTATCAGCTGCTGTTAATAAATTTGCATATAAATTGCAGCGACTGCGCAGTCGCCGTTTGCTGTTCCATTTAAATCGATGCGCACCGTAAGCAATTTTTGAATTTATGTAAGCATTTCGTTCGCAGATTTAATTGACACGGTGCCGCTTAAAACGCGGCCCGGCCCGGCCCTGCCCTGCCCTGCCGTCGTTCCTGTCCAGTAATCCAATTAGCCCCGCCGACGTTTCGTACAAGAAAAAGCACTTGTCGCTGACCGTTCCGGACGCGTTCGCAGCCCCAGACCCTGCCCAGGACGCAGCCTCAGTTTCAGTTTCATTTCCTAATGAAGATGTTTTTCGGTTGGAATTGGCCCCGGGCGTTGCGCCGGCCTGGTCCAATATTGACGGGCAATAAAAAATATATAAATTACGGCAAAGCATAAATAAAAGCTGCACTTGCTTATAGAGTACATATAGATATATATAATTTTTGAAATGGATATGGAATTAAAATGGGATTGGGGGAATGCGGCTATTTCAAATTCAATTTAATTCACTTTGTTCGATGAGCATTATCAGGCGATAGCAGATAAATTGGGATCACTTCACGCTCTTAATGGGAACCTCAACACACACACACACACACACACACAGATACACAGGAGTTGGGACAGTGGCTAAAGTAGCCAAGCATTGACACTACAGGCTACAGGTGAAGCTGACGCTGACGGGAATGGTGATGGTGATGGCGATGGTGACGGTGATGGTGACTCTGGCCAACGAATGAGTGGTCAAAAAGGTGAGCACAAACGACATCGCATGCGCACAATCAGTACGGCAGCCGCATCTAAAAAAGAGTGAGAGTGATGGAACATGAGGGGAACGAGGTATATCGGGGCATATATCGCTTAGCAAGGTGTCGTGAAAGGCAACAGGGCCAGAGACCAGGCCGTGCGGCTGTGCCTGTTGATGCCCGTTTGCCCAAAGAGATATCACAATAAATTAGGAAACGAAATCTTTACTAAATAAAGACATAAATTACACAACGAATCGCACTATGCGTTCGAGGCCCGATGCCCGTGTTCCCGACTTCAAATAAAAAGCACCCAACTATGTCTGTTGAATGAAAAAAAAAAAAAATAAATAAAAAATATATATATGTACATGTATATATATAAAACGTTGGCGCAACAACGGCGAGCCACAATGGCGACAACAAGAACGACATGACAGCAAAGTGGAAGGCTTATAAAAAGCGAGAGAAATACAAATAATCAAACGAAATGTATTTTATAGGGTGATAAGAATCAATGAAGCCACTGAAATCCTATAGAGACATATTGTATGCATTATGAGGCATCATCACCGTGCCCCAACCCTGCCATGTTCACATTTAAATGAAGGTTTAACCAACGGCAGCACGAATGCCGATCGCCAAGTGTCTCCCGCTGCACAAACTTCTCAACAGATTCCAAAACACGAACCCCGAACCCGAACCCGAACACAGAATCCGAGTTTAAGTTCGAGCTTAGTTTGCTTATCAGTTTGGTTTTGTTGTTGTTGTTGTTGTTGTTGTTGTTGGTGTCGCTGGGTCAATTAGTGGGCGAAGAAGGCGCATGAATACGTTAATGTTAACGTTAACGTTAACGTTAATGTTAATGCTAATGTTAAGGCTGATGTAGCTGTTGCTGTTGCTATTGGCGTTAATGCGTATTGAAGACTTCATTTATGCATGATTTGCTGGAACGTGATCGGCTGCATCTTAATTCGAGCTGGCCTTTGTTTGGTTTGATTTAACCGCAGCAGCAACAAAAAACCAACAACAACAATGGGCCATATCTACAACGGTCTTCTGTGATTTTGGGACAGGCAATAAATCTTATGTCCAAGCAACCTAAAAATGCCATTTAACATTTTTTTTGGTAGTAGTCGCGCTTAAAGACTGTCACCAGCCTAGACAATCGGAGAACAATAGGACGTAGTTTAAAGGCCATTTGGGCGCAGGCGCGGGAATGCATTTTAATTACGCACAGCGACATAACTTTTGGTTAATTGCGCCGCACTCTCTGACCAGACCCTGTGACCGCTCCCCCTCCCTCTCCCCCGGCCGATTAGAATGCCGAGGTTTATGCGCGAGCTAAGTGATCCGAAATGGAGCGGCATCAACTGCCGCCTTAACTTTGATTGGACATTGTCTGACGACTGTCTCTGACTTAATCCCGCTAATAACTCATGGGTCGTTGCTTTGTTTTTCTTTCTTTGGTGAGCCTAAGCCGTTCTCCAGTTAACCCGCACAATACCTGCAAATTCAATAGACGACAGAAAACTTTTTTTTTTCTGTTTTCGATTCCACAAATCAATTCACAATAATTATTGTTCATAATTCGGTAGCCGTACGCTAATTGGACGCTTTAAAATACAACACGAGCCGGGCCAAAACAAAAAGCACTTTTAACAAAATATTAACACAAATTTATCAAATGTAAAATTGACAATTTAAATTGTGGAGAAATACCAAAATTTGAATTCATCCACAAAAAAATTTGTTTTTTTCAAAAAAATGATTTGAATTGTGCCTTAAGCTATTTTTAAAGCTCACAATAATTATACACCTTAAGGTTTGAGATTCATAATTCTTTAGAAAATTATAGTTAAGCAAATTCGAACTAGATAAGAACTTTATCTAACAGATGTAGCTTATCATTTAAAAGATAGTTTTCAGGGGACATAAATATATCATAATATTTTATTTCTGTACATAAATAATAATAATAAATTAAATAATATAATACCTATTATAATAAATAAATAATTTTAGTCTAATATGAATATCAGTTACCTGTGCACCAGATTGAACTCAGTGTCCGTCCATAAACATGTGGTTGTTATTGTTGCCGTTGCTATTCTTAATTAAGCATACGGGAATGCATAAAATGTCTTTTGGACTCTGGGCACTATCAACACCTCATTACTCTTTTGATCACACTCCTCGTTAATGAAGATGTCAGGCGGCAGCTGCTGAGAGAGAGACACAAAACACACAAACAAAAACCAATTTGAATTCAAAATCCAAAATCAATGCTTAGCATTCCATTTTTGTGGTGGCTGCTTGTAGCTGCAAAGCGACAAAGATTAAATATAACTCTTCTTTGGGTCGACCGCTTGAACTTTTCTTGCCGCTTTCTTGCCCTGTCGTTGGCCGAGCTGTCGCGCCGCACCGCTGATACCCTATCGCCGTCAGAAAGTGTGTGTTTTTTGCAGGCCGTTCGGCTGTGCCGAGATGCCCGATGCCGTGCAGTGCTCGAGACAGGGAAACCTGTATCTGCATAAAGTTATAAACAAAGAAAACAAATTTGTCTTATCGCCCGATTCCTAATGAGATGACAACGAGACAAAATCACTCGGTCGCAACGCGTTGAAAGCGCGAGCTCATTTAAGGAGCGGACAAATACAAATGCACACATTTTAATCACTTTGCTCATTAACAGCAGCGGCAGCTGAGCAGCAGCGAACGGAGCGGGGGCCGCAACGACATTTGTCCGGTAGAATAACTATCATTGATATAACAAAGGCATATGGAGTCTGTTAAACTCTTTGAATTACCCACACTCTAACATCAAAAGCTGCACAGCTTTCTCACTAATGTAGAAAATATGTAGATAGACGAGAATTACTAAATTCAACTTTGAATAGGTTTCATGTAACCCCATTAAATTATTTTGGTTTAAACAAATTTTAATTTTTATAAACAGCCAACAATTACAAAGTTTTAAATATAAACTTTAGGCAAAGAAATTTTTGAAAATAAATAAATTTTAATTTTTGGCAACTTGATCATAAATTGAAATAAATGAATGTTTTTATTAAGTTAAAACAATTATAAGATAATGTATATCAGAAAGCCGACTGGAGTTTTATTTTCGTATTTTTCTTAAGATATTTTTTGAATCAATAATAATTAATAAATCATATTATATAAATTTATTGCTAATACTTTTCTAGTTGTTCGGTTTTTAAATTGTATGATAATTACCAGGTTTTCATTCAAAATAAAATTGGCAAGCACTCCATAGTCTTATTGGGTTTGGCGGGCGGGGTGGGCATGTGACTGATGACAGGCACTGTGGGGCAGGCAGTTGGCAACATTGTTGTCGTATTAGTTAACGTAACTAACTTTAGTTATTGCGCGTGTTGCGATTTCGCGCTTTTATGGTCCATTTAAGACTATGAGATGGAAATGTTGTGTCGGCGTTCCCAACAGATTTATCACCGGCCCCTGGCGGGTGGTGGCGGTGGTTTGAGGACCCAGCTCTCAAATCACAAGATCGCCAACAAGCGCCAGGGCTGTACGCAAAAGTAGATGGAGGGAAAGTGGGGGGAGGAGGAGGAACGAACTCGCTAGAGCCTGCGTAAAGTTCATCGATTTCAGCCAACCCAAACGATAAAAACTGTGTGCAGTGATCAACAGAAGAATCGCAAAAGATTTTTCAACATTGTTGCCAGCGCTGAGCAATTTTACTGTAAAACACAACAAAGCACAACAAAGCACAACACAAGACAACACACACACACGCACACACACACACACACATCCTGAAGGTGACCAAGTGGCCAAGTGTCCAGCTCCAGCTTCGCGCAGCTGCGGCGACGGCGACGCCGATCGTAAAAATGTTTGACTGCGATTATATGGCGCTCATGAGAGCGCCACTTTGTCAGGGTCTGGGGCTCTGATGTTGATGGACTGGGCCTGCTCGGCTCGGCCAGGGGCGTGCTAGGACCTGAATGTGGCCCAAGGGGGTTGCAAACATGGAAATGCCGCCAAGCTTGAAACGAGACAACAAATTGGAAATCAACAAGCAGGCAACAAAAAGCTGGCCAAGAGCTATTGCCATGTTATATAGAAATATATGTATACAGCAACACACACACACACACACACATTTGGGCATATAATATAGGTATAATTTATGAAGCGCGAGGTGAAAATATTTTCAATAGAAGGTGATTTAAATTTATTAAAGGAATGCTCACGATCAGGCCCAGCACTAAATTAGAATATGCCACAGTCAGAATCAGAGTCGAAGTTGGAGTTGGAGTCGAAATCGGAGTCAGAGCTTGGCTCATAAAAACTCAAGCAAATTGAATCTGTGTGTAACTGGACGCACGCTTGCACAGATCAGATCAGAATTGAGCATCTGAATATTGGTACACCATCATCCGATCCCATCGAGAGCGTCATCCGTGCTCGCATCTAAGTATCGACAACAGCGACGCGAGGCGTTCTTATCAGATCCAGAAAAACTGTGTGTGCGAGTGCACAACATACTCGACTCATTTAAATCTCGGCCAGAGTCAGAACTTGCGCTCTGAGCCCAAAAAAATCTTAACCAGCCAGCCAGTCTCAATGCTTGTGATTCGAACGCGCCGAGTTCGCCTTTTGTTAACACCATAATTTACATTGATTTATGTGCTTAGTTGACTCTGCATTTTTAATCGGTTAGCCCGGACCGTCACCGTTCTCAATCCCAGCTCCACAACCGTACCCCGCACCCTGCCCCTGCCCCTACTCGAACCGTTGCCGCAACGTTGGGCTTTGTATGTGTGCGCGGCTTCATTTGGTTATAATTAAAATGTCGATGTTATCAACCAGATTTGGACATATTGGCCATTACACTCGAAATTTAAGCGATTTCTATGCGCGTATTTTGATTTTGATTTCGATTTCGTTTGCATCTCTTTCCTCATGTTGTCTGTCCGCTGTCCACTGTCCACTGTCCCCAGTTTCGGTCTCTGTTTACGTTTCTATTTCAGTCTCTGTCATGCGTCCAGCAACACACACAATGAATATTGATTAAATTAATATTTAATAACGTTTTAAGAAGCTTTTGAGTGTTAAATGTTTATTTATGCTCATTGGCTGTGCTTTTGGTCGCCGTCACATATATCTCTTTCCCATCGTATATAAAGTGTGTGTGTGTGTGTCGCTGATTATTTAGGATTGTTTGGAAGTTATATAGAAATATAGATTTATGGGTTGCATCTCTTGTTAACTAGGCTATGTTCAATTCAATTCCAATATTGAACACAGAATGTAAAAGGCAATTATAGAAATATATTTTAAAAAAATAATTCAGAATTCATAATTAAATCGTTGCTTAATTGGGCCGAAATATTTATATACCGATTTCCTCTTATTATATATTAATTCGGAAATTATGTCTCACCTTTGGCCTACTTTTACTTTTGTTTAATGATATCTTCAGGTTCTCAACAATACTTCATCAATCAATTAATATTATATATATTATATATTATTGCAAACTCTGAACACAAAAAATTTAAGAAAACAAGAACTATAGTTTTTTTTTTTTTTCTTTTCAACAGTTTATTATTGCGTCTCTGTCGCTTTTTGTTTTAGGAGACAATATATAAGTTACTTTGAGCCATCGCAGAAGTGTGACGACTTTGATTCAGTTAACGCTATATCAGGGTGTATCAATATCAGTTCAAAACGCAACCAAATACTAGAGTGCTTATATACAATATAGTACCTATATAGACATCGACAGTCACGCGGCAGATAACTAACTACATATATAAGTATATAGTTTTATATATATGTACGTATATCGTAGTTCGCACTTAATGAGCATACATGGCTAAGCTTAAGCCTAGGCTAGGGCTAAGTTACAGATAAATATTGCATACGCTATAGCCTTAAATGGTGATGAGGTAAGCCGGACACAGCTGCGGGCGACCTACGGCCGGCAATGAATAAAAAATAAAATAAATTAAATAAAATTGTATTCGTCGAGTGCCGTAAGATAGAGAGTAAAAACCGTGAGTGCACAAAGTGGAGCAAATAATGCACCCAGTTAAGTATTAGTTACAATTTGAGTTTAATTTTAGGCATGTAGACGGCAAACACTCACACACTGACAGCTGCCGCATGTTGCAATTGCAATTACAGTTGCCGCACACACAACTTAATACAGCCCGTTGCTGCTGCAGTCCGATCCGCAGCCAAGTGGGTGAGCAGCATTTTAACTTTGGATTTCGATTTGTTTTGCCTGCAATGTCGCCAGCGTTGCCACGTCTCAGGTTACACTGCGCAAACACGAATGTAACCGCCCCCCGCCCCCGCTCCCGGGTGGGCTGTGTGGGCCATGTGGAGGGATTGTCGCTGTCAATCACAAGCGCGCACACAACTCAAGTTTTTAATTAGAAGCCACCGACATCGCTCTCTCTCCCTCTCCCTCTCCCTCTCCATCTCCCTCTCGCTCACTCTCGCTCACTCTCCTCCTACCGGTCATGCTTTAGGAGCTGCATCGTCGTCGGTGCATCGGAGGATGACAGGCGGCCCACCTTTGCCACTGGCGACTCAATTTCAGCATCGGAGTCGTCGTGCACATTGATTTCCTCATCGGAGTCCGACGAGGAGTTGTCCACGGTCACCGTGTGACCACCAGCTGCCGCCGCCGCCGCCGCACACTCCCCGGCGTAGTGTAGCCTGGAGCGCTGCTCCTCGGCTACCGTTAGGGAGGCGGCGACGGCATATTGACGCGCCAGCCCCAAGGCGAAGGCCGCCGCTGACGGCGAGCCCACCAGGCTGCGAAAGGCGCTGCGCTCCCCGCCCATGGACAGACCGGACGTTGGGCTGCCCCCCGATGTGGGCGAATGTTGTTGTTGTTGTTGTTGCTGCTGCTGCTGCTGTTGGTGCTGCTGGTGTTGGTGCTGCTGCTGCTGGTGATAGTGACTGAAGAGCTGCAGGGCTGCGGGATGCGCGGGCAAGTGATGATGATGGCCCGGCGGGCCCGGCGGAAGCGCGTGCAGCGGATGCATCATAACGGAGGGCGGCGACTGGGCCGCGGCCAGCGGCGAGTCCGAGCACAGAACCGAGGGATGAGCGTGGGGGGTGGTCGGCGCGGAGGCGTTGCTGTGCGAGCTGGGCGTGGGGGAGCTGGTGGCGGGGCCGTCGTTTGACTGCTGCGAGTGCATCGGATTGGCGGGACTGGATCGCTGTCGCTTGAGCAGATTCATGCGCTGATGGCGACGCCATTTCGCCCGCCGATTCGAGAACCAAACCTGACCGGGAACAGACCAAAGAGTGGCGTCTGGTGTTAGGTCTGCACCCACAATTGGCATTCTGCCCAAAGTTCTACTTACTTGGACGCGCGCCTCGCTGAGGCTGGTGCGGCTGGAGAGACGCTCGCGGGTGCTCACGCACGGATAGTGGCTCTTGTCGAACTCCTTCTCCAGCTCCTCCAGCTGCTCCGGACTGAAGGTGGTGCGATTGCGCCTGAACTTCGGCTCATCATCATCGTCCAGATAATCGGAATCGATCTGCCGGTTCTCATCCGCCGACTCCAACGTCTCGTGGCTGCCCGAGCCGGGCGAAATGGCCCGGTTTATGGGCGCACCGCCCCCGGCCGCGCTGCCCAGCAGATTCGCCGAGCTCAAGCTGAGGCCGCCCGCCGACGCGCTGCCCGCACTCGGCGGCAGATTGGCCAGCGTGGGCGCAGCGACGGGCCACAGCGCGGATGGCGGCGGCGGCACCGGAGAGCCACCCGGCACACTGCCCGGATGCCAGGTGAAGCTGCCATAGGGATGCGGCGGCGGCGGATAAAGTCCGTAGGCAGCGGTGCGGGCAAACTCGCTGGCCACACGCTCCGCGGCGCGATTGCGCAGGATGCGATTTATGCTGCTCACCGAGGGCGCAGTTGCGTTCGTGCAAACACCTGCAGGCGGATAGAAAGAGAGAGAGAGAGAGAGAAAGATGGAAGTGAGGGGAAGAGGGGCACAATTAGTAGGCGAAGAAGTCAAAAGCTGCCGCCGCCGCAGATCAGTGAAGATAATCCGCTTGATTTGCAACTGCAATTACCTTCGGAGATTAAACGCTCGCGTATCTCCCAGGCGAAGATCGTCGGATTCTCGCGCTTGTACTGCTCAATTTTGGAGACGACCGTTGGCGTGGCCACTTTTGGCTTGGAGCCACCAATTAGGCCAGGTGGTCGCAGCGAGCCTAGAGAGAGAAAGAGAGAGAGAGAAAGAGAGTGGAGAATAATGAATGATGGCTTATTGGCTTGTGTAATGAAGGATGCAACCCACAATCGTCAAATCGCTTTCGTTTTCGGTAGTTGACTCAGCTCAGATCCCTCCAACCCAGCTCAGCTCAGCTTATCACACTCATTTAATAGCTTTATCAGGCAACCGCATCAACAACACGTCCTACCCCAGGATGCACCGAACCCTACAACGATCTCGACAACGGAGCAAACAGGCGTTTAGGGCAGCGTTTTTTTGATTAATGAGCTTCGCTTGGCCAACTCGAGGGCCAAGTCGTTCGAGGCGTTTACGCAATTTTAAGTGGCCAAATTATGCATATTTGCGGGTTCGGACCAGGCACAGACAGACAGACGGGGCACTCGCGTGCTCCGGCCAAGGATAATAACATTTTTAAATAATTGTGTTTATCATTGAAACTGGCAAAACAAATCGAATACAAAATGCTTACGCGTTAAACATATCTGATTGTGTGCTGTATGGGTAGTTGAAATGCGGGGAATTTCGGGGGGAGGGGAGGGATGTTTTGTGTACTCACCTAACAGCTTGGAGACAGCGCCCTGCTGGGTGAGCATGTGCTGGGCAATATCGTAGCCGCGCAGGCCGCCAAAGCGGGAGAACTCCAATAGGCGGTGCTGCGACATCAAAGCGCCGAGCGTGCTGCCGGTTGCTGCCGCTGCTGCTGCGGCAGCTGCGGCTGTTGCCGCCGTTGGCCCACCGTTGCCAGCACCGAAACCTGGCGGTATTTGCACAGTTGTTGGGGCTGTTGTTGTCGTTGCGGCTGTTGGTGTTGCCGACGCCACTGCAATTGAACGAATTGAATGATGATTGGCCATTGTTATCATTATTCCTTTCATAAATGTTGCTGTTGTTGTTGTTCTTGTTGTAGCTGCTGCTGTTGCTGCTGCTGTTGTGGTTTGTTGTTGCTGTCAGCCACAATGGTTAATTATGATAAATTAACGGTTAATTGTGTTGACGTTGACTAAACTGAGCTAAAGCCGCCAAGTGACTGATGACAGCAGCAACAGCAGAAGCACACCAGCAACACCAACAGCAGCAACAGCAACAGCAACATCAGCAATGGCGTTGCTCAATTGCCAATCGCTAAAGCAAATACTTGTTTGGTTTTTGTTTTTTCTTAAAACGAATGTTTGAATGAAACTCAACTTGAGCGCTTAGCAGATTTAACATTTCGGGCATAATTTAGCGTTATAAAAAGCAAATTAAAATTAAAATATTTAATCAGCTGGCGCAGAACCCGTGCAGCGTGTTGTTGTTAACACATTATTACTAATATTTATCGTTTCTTTTTATATCGCATTAATACTCAATGCCCGCTACCCTTTACTTTTCAAATTTTTGGTATTTCCCTCCAATTGTCAATTAGCAATAGATATATATTTTAAGTCTCAGCAGCACTTGCTCATGTGGACAAAAACATAAATTTTTTTTTATGTGAGAAATATTGTAACACTTTGTATTTTTAGATATTTATATGAATATCTGTATTGAATGAATGAAAAGCTCTTCAATCTGAAACATTTGTTTCGCTGATCAGATATCTGGGGATTTATAGTGTCACTAAGCTTTATTTTCAAAGTTCAAAGAACAACCGAAAATTGTTTTACGGCAAAGACAACCACATAAATTTGAAAAATAGTTTCGACAAAGTTATATATCTTGTTGATCAATAATAACTAAGGCGTTATGCTTGCTACATTGCCATAATATATTATTTAATATCCTTTTCACTACACCGAATTATTTAATTGCCGTCGGCAAAAATTGTCATTAACTCAATTTGAACGGGAGTCCAACTCTTACCACTGGACGCGTGCGGTTGCAGTGATGGGAGGCGTTGGGGATGTGGCTCCATTTTCCAGTGTGCGGTCGCGATGCCAGAACCTGCAGCAGTTAGCGAGCCAAAATCACGGTTCAAGCCCGGCTCTATCAACATGTCAGCAGTGTTCGATTCGATTAGCTTTGATGTACGTGGATTAGTTGAGAGTTTTCACTACACAGCACTAAATAGCACAGTCACAGACGCGACGCAAGTATTGATTGTGGCAGCGAAAGCATGCAAATCTCTGGGCATGGAGACGGACTCGTTGTCAGACGGAAACGCAATGCGGCCAATTAAATTCATAACGTGCTCCTCACTGCACCCGCGCACATTGCTCAGCCGAATGTTCGGTTTTGAAATTGCTTTGGTTATTGTTATCGTCGTTGTTCCGTTTGAACGTTGTTCACGTGAAAGCCGCTCTCAGCACACTGAGTGGCAGCCGCAAGTGGCTTGAATTTCACCTGGAACTGGGCTGCTGGCGACCTCTTCACTCAGCTGCCGTTTTCACTCAACGCTTTGAGTGTTTTTGACGCGTCAACCGGTTATTCAACTTCGGCGCACATTCATAATGGCGGCCGTTTTCGGCTGAGCAGCAGGCGTGCGAACGGGATGACACTATGGCATGCAAGTAGCGCACAGACAATTCAAGTAATTACATGCCTCTCCCCCTCACTCCAACAACTGGTCAATGCCGAGCGCGCCAAGTAGGCAGTGGCCAACGCGCTCATGACTGCGTTCGAGCGTATAAACAACCAGCCTCAGGAAAAGGAAGAAACCCCTGGGTATGTGTGTGCCGGCAGGGGAAGTGCAATTTATATTTATGAAAAGGTATTGACTATGTCCAAAGTGCACTAAAGAGGCTTTTTAAAGTACAGCTATGTGAACGGGTGAATGTTGTCGCGCTTGGGAAAACATTTTTGAAGCGTAGCTTCATATAACAATTGGCCAATTAATACTTGTAAATAAACAAACGTTAAGAGTTAATGCATATTTGACATATGAATTTATTGTTTTCAAGCTAAGAAAAACATACAATTTTTGTAAAAATTATAATAAATTCTAACTCTAATAATTTCAATTTACCTAACTTTGCCGAACTGAACAAAGTAGGTTATCTAAGAATTTTTGAAGATAAATTTGCTTTGATTACTAATTTAAGATTTATTTTGTTAGAGAACAAATTTGAATAATTTTTATTACCGGTTGTTTTTAATCGATTAGTGATTTAATATATTTTAAATTCCTTAACTTTTGGTTATTGTTACCCCAAGTTCATAAAACCTATATAAAATCCTTCAAAAACTTTCGTTGGGATTGTCTATATTATTATTTTTATATATTCAGGCGTCTAGATTGAATTATTTATTATGTTCGTTTTGGTTTTAAAATTCAAGTCAAGCCTTAATTGGGTCATAATTAATGACCGAAAAGCACATTAACCCTTGATTATTTTTATTTATTGATTGATTATGATTCACCGGAAATAGCTGCTGCTGTCAGCTAATATGTAACATTTCTCGCTCTGGAAAGCTACTTCCAACCTGTTTCATCTTTCATTGCTTATGTACATAAATACATGCAATTCTAGCTGTGCAGACTCCCAGGTATGTGGCCAAAGATTTGTATTTTCTGTGCTGTTTTCGTTTTTTTCCTTTTTGGTGTGCGTGATGAATGATTGATGCGCTGCTCGGGCAAAGCGACTCAAAGCTGAATCGAAACTGCAACTAAGCTGCACATAGCGTGATGGGCGAGCCACACAGAATTGCCCCATGGGGCAACGTGGCAACAGTGGTGCCTGCACAGAAGCCAAATTGCATCGATGCTTGTGGATTGACTGGCTCCCGGCACAATTCAAATAAGCCGGGCTAAAAAGCAATTACCAGTTGGCTGGATTGAAAGAACATAAATTTGCACAGTTAAAGATCGGTTAGGAAGTAACACAGCTTGATCTTACGAAAATAATGCTACAAATGGCTAACAAGTTATCTGTCTAACGGTTCCCAAATGGCCAAACATTTTTCAAATAAATGTGCACAAAATGGCACTCAAACACAGGAAAAGCAACTGGCATACATATATCTACATAAAAACATACATACATCAAATTTTGAAAGGTAAATCATGAATGAACTGACGACGACGATGAAAACTGACGATGACGCTCGAGTGCTTTTATGCCAGAGATCCAGAGCAAACGCAAACAATCGAACAGGAATAATTTACTATGTAAATAAGACGTGAGCTGTGGAGTCGGTGCCGGAGTTGATGTCGGAATCGGGGTTGGGGCCGGGGCTGAGGCTCGAGAGTAGCGTGCGCCCTCGCGCCATCAAGTGGCACTTCAACAATCAAGCATTCACACAAGCAGATGGTTCGCAGCCGCAAGCGACCACCTAAATGAAATTTCATTTAGTTTTAGCCTGTCATCACGGCGCAATCGCAATCCCGCAGACGTTGCTGCTGCCGTTGCTGCTGACTCGCCTGAATGTGAATATCTATATATATATATATATAGGCATATGCACAACGAACACTCGCTTTATTGAGTGTTTGTTTACCTAATTCGATTACCGATCGCGTCCGTTCGCCATAATCCACAAAACACTTGACCATTTGGGTGGCACATATGAACATACACAAATATGCAGATCGTCGTGCTCTCCGGGCAAGCAATCATTGCGGAGTAATAAGGTTGCTGACTTAATTCAAGCGCTCGAAAGTCGAGGGCCGTGCATGGATGGGGATACATTTCTTATATCTTAATGCAATTAAAAACGAGAACTGAAACAGCTGTGCCGCCTGGTATTTCAAATGAGTTTTTGAATTTCAAAATCAGAAGTCATATGCAGTGAGTTGTGATTTAAAAAAAAAAAAAAACCAACAGAAGGAAAAAAATAAGAATTAAGATAATACTTGTCAATTTTATTTATGAGCAATATTAAAACGGATTGATAGTGCGACTGCTCAAAAGTAGTACACTAAACCACTATATAAACATTTCTTACATCTTTCAAAAATATAGTATCAAATAATTTAAATTACCCTATTTGAATTTCAATTTCCACAAACACCTGTTTGAATATCGATGAGAATATCAGTTTAAAAATTCAAGTTGGCGCCAAACACTCATGAGTATTCTATTTCTATTGCGCATCTCTAAAACTGAACGAAACTATCGTAAACAAGTCATCGATATCCAGTTGTGGGCACCGTAGCAAACATTCAAGTATCGATAGTAATATAGTATCAACATAAAACTCAGCCCAAAAACTGCTCGACAATTTTTGTACTGTTGAGAAAAATTAAATATATATAATGCGCACAGTGCTTTTGAGCAAATCCGATGAGCTCTATCTGGAGAAGTGCGCGCAGGAGCACAGCTTCTCGTACGGCATTATTGTTGGTCACGTAAGTACAAGTATGCTCCTGCCCCGGCCGACGCCACGTAGGTTTATTTTGTTGATTGAATACTCTCTTTCACTGCACTTTCGATTGCAGCAAGCGGATATAAGCAAGAGCATTGTCGTTCACCTGGCCCGTAACAGCGAGGAAGATGCCGACCTGGAAGACCTGACCGATGTGCGACTAACCATACGCGACATCAACTCGCAGGCGTTGGCCTCCCAATGGCTGAGCGCCAGTAAAATGTGCCCAGGCTCCTTTGATGTCATAGGTGGAGTTTTTTTTGGATGGCGAAGTCCAACTCTTACTTACAAAATATTTCCCGTTTCAGGTATCTTTATTGCCTCTGTGCGTCCTGAGATTGCCAACGAGCACAGCGATGAATTCAAGAACGCCAAGAAACTGTTCTCCGATGTCTACGAGTGAGTTGACAAAACACAAAAAATCGTATTCCTTATGGATTCCTTCTCATTTCGATTGCAGCTTGCTGCTTAAGAGCAATAGCTCCTATGGCGTCTACACGACGGACATCGCACAAGCAGAATACGTCTTTCTGGCCTACTCGCTGGCCGACAAAAGTTTGCTGTGCAAAAACTATACCTATGGAAAGTAAGTGAGAATCCATTTAGAGCTAAGACACTTGTTGAGTAATCGGGTTAGGATGCCACCGAGAACTACCACACTGTTGACTTATGTATCTTTTCTTTATCAATTATCTTGTTGGCCACATGCTTAAAATAGACATTGCAAAAAAACGTATTTTACGGCAAACATTAAATGCATCATATGGTAAATAACATGTTGAAAATCAAGTACTTACACATTTGAATGTTTTACGGCCATTACGGCGTTAATTTTTCGTATATACTAGTTGATTTTCGTAGCTGTTCGATTTTTGATGGATTGCCTTTTACTTGTTTCGGTTTATCTCTAGTTACATATGTATGTTGTATTTATAAAACATTAACGTAGAGCTTTGTCCGTGAACTCTAAAGATCATTTAACTAAAATGTACTTCTCTTAACCCTCCCCACAGCGGTGGCACCTTTGCTACCATGGACCATCGCTTCGTGGAGAAGCCGTTCGAGTGGGTACAACTAGAATGCAACTACGACTTGGATGATGTCATCCCCATCGTCGACACAAGCAGACGCATCAACATTGAAGAGCAGTTCCAGCATATTATAGTCACGATCCGAAAATACCTTATAGCCAGCGAGGTATTTCTGCTGAACGAAATTGTCGAAGACACAATGGACTTGCAAACCTACATTAAAAAGAAAAAGCTGAAGGATGACAAGCTCAAGACAACGTCGACCAATGCCAGCGTGACGTCTGCCAACACTGCGGCAACGGCATCTGCATTGCATCTGCTGACCTCCAATGAGAATTCCAGTGGCGGCGTGATACGCGCCAGCATTGTGATGCCCGTCAAGTGTCAGCTGAACAGCCCGAACGACATAAAAGTGCGTGAGTTTAGCGGCACTCTGCGCATGAGCGGGATGATCTTTTCACGAATTTACTGCAACCCACGGAACAGCATGGCGGACGTGAAGCGTTTCCTGCGCGACGACGTGCTGCGCTCGTTGATAACGCGCATACAGGTCTACTGCGATGGTCTGACCGATCCGCACTTCACCAACGAGGCGGTCTACATCAGTGAACCGCCCAGACGCGTCTTCTTCAGCATCCCAACGGACGGTGGCAGCAGTCCATCTCTTAACTCGGTGCAGTTCTCTGAATATTTGTTCCGCGGCGAAGCACCCACCGTGGCGGTAGCCCAAGCCAAGCAGGTTCTTGACGTAGAGCTAGATCCGGAGTCGATCTTTTTGGATGCCGAGGGTCTGCCCGACGATGGCAACTTCGCCAGTATACAACCAGACTCAGACCATGCGGATGACACCCGCCGGATGACCAGCTCGATGCCAAAGCGGGAACTGTCGCGCAGCCTGTACATGGTCGGCATTGCAGTGGCTCTCTTGGTGCTGCTGGCGTCGGTGGGTCTGCACTATGCGATGGCTGGATAGTAGGCAGCCAGGAGCTGAATCAACTATTGGTTGCCGGATGGACTAACCACAACCTAACATACGCAACCTAATCCATTTTCATTGCTTGTATGTGCATACACATACGTACGTGTGCAGATAAATCTTGTGATGGTTTTTTTATTAAATATAAAGCAAGGTGTACTCTTACTTATAGTAGAAGAAGTGTAAAAATGTCCCGTTATATAGTTGTATTATTAAAGCCTGAACGGGCAGCATTTAATACTTATGTAATAAACAAATATAATGCAAATCTCTGTCATAAAGGATTCACTTTTTTATGTTTTTTAAATTAAATTATTACAGAGTATCCTTAGTTGTATTAGAATTTGTGTTAATGTTGTGATTTAAACAAAACATTTGTTACTTTTTTGTATAAATATAAAATCAATCAGAGTGAAATTTGCTTTAGCTACAATTTGTAAAGCTAGAAATTGTTTTGTTTGTAAACAGAAAAACTATTCAAGAAAACATTTTCTGTAAACACGTGAATATTTACAAACTATAACAAAAGCATTCGTAATGAATGCGAAATAGTTTTTATAGGAATTTCATTGTTTATTGTAAACTTGAAATGAATTTTTCACTAATTTCATAAGATCCATGTTTTCAATAACCGCAGATTCCATTTGAGGGTTGAGTGTAATAAATAGTTTATATTTAGTCAGAAAGGAAAAATAACTCAAATAACTCATTATTCATACTATGTACACATATGAGTACTTATGTTAGTGTGTGCTCTATTTACAGGATGGGTTGCCCAGACGCGACCTCCAGGCGATTAAACGATTAAATAAGTATCTCACAGCCTCTGAAACATAACGACTTAAGGCCTAAACTATAGATCTATGTTAACCTAGCATTGGGCAACCAATTGGCACCAATCTTCTAGTGCAACTTGCAGTTGCCATTGCAATTGACCACCGACCAGACCCAATCCACGTAGTTGGGCACCTTGGCGTAGATGCCGAACTTGTTGCGCTTGGCGCACCCATCGCCAAATGAGGTGATGCCAAATATGGTCCACGGATGATTCGCCTTCGTGGTATCGCGACAAAGCAGCGGACCGCCCGAGTCCCCGGCACAGGTGTCAATGCGACCATGACGATGCCCAGCGCAGAACATGTTCTGAAACACGAATTTTGAAAAAAAAATGTTAAAAAAATATTTATTTATTTTCGATGAAATCGCACCTTTGTGATGGTATAGTCGTGGTAGACACTGCGACAGTTATCCATGGGTATAATAGGCACATCCGCCTGGTGCAGGACCACCGTGCCCACCACGTCCCGGTTGCGCCGCTTGCCCCAGCCAATGACCGTGCAGTCGACATTCTTGGGCAGCGGCTGATAGGGGCGTGGCAGGCAGGAGTAGCCGATCCAGCTGGTTGCATTCACCGGCTTGGGCAGCCTAAAAAAACAAGATAGTACATATATGAAATAAGATATAGATAATATATAGATAAGGTTACCTTAATAGCGCCACGTCGCTGTCCACGGTGCGCTTGTCAAAGCTCGGATGCTTGTAGCTCTTGAGGACACGCAGCTGCACCTCGGTGCCGTCCTCGTAGTCCAGATTGTGCTCCCCGAAGCGCACGAAGAGCACCTTGCGCACACAATGGGCGGCTGTCAGGACCCAGAGCGGAGCGATCAGGGTGCCGCCGCAGAAGGCCTCCTTGAACCGATTGAAGATGGCCACCTGCCAGGGCCACTCGCCCTTGCGGGCCGCCTTCCCGCCAATGATCTTCAGCATGTTGGACATGCTGCGGTGTCCGTGGTGCCCGTTGCGCACCAGGCCGCACTGCAGCTTGAGCGGCGAGTATTCGGGTCCACGATATCCTTTGCCGCTCATGATGACGTTGACCTCGTTTTTGCTCAGCGCTCCATCGCTAGCCGGCTCTGTGTGCATCCTTCGCATGGCTGTGGCCGGGCGGGTCTCGTACGCGGGCACCTTCTGGACCTGGGTCTGCAGCCACTGCTGGCAGAAGCTGCCCTCGGTGTAGCAGTAGGCAATCTCGCGGAGCACCTCGCGTCCACACTGATCTCTATTGCGGCACTTTCTGCAAAAGCAAACACTTGTAGGGAAGGAGGGAGGGAGGGTGGAGGGACACTTACTTGTAGCGTCTTGTGGTGCACTTTGGCGAACACTTGGTCCAGCGGCTCCACTTGGAGTAGGGCCGACGATGACGCGGCTGCAGCCCGTCCGGCGTGTTGCGCTCCTTCGTCGGCGTCAATGCGCTCACATTGCGCATCTCTGAATACTCCTCCGTGTCTGTGTACTGGCTATCCGGATCGATGTCAAAGTCCTCGTACTGAAATATATCCCCCTCCAGGCCACCATTTTCGACGCTGCCCAGCGAACGCTGCTGCTGGTTAAAGAACTTGCGCTCCAAGTAATCCTCGAAGTCATCGTCGATATAATCGAATTTAGGCTTTTGCCTATTTCTGTGCCTCGAGCTGTGCCATGAATTTTGCTCCGAGCTGTGTTCCGAACTATGTCCCGAGTTGGGTCTTGAGTTGTGCCTTGAACTGTGCTCCGAACTCCGCACCGAATTCCACCTCGAATTGTGCTTTGGTCTTTGTCTGCGCCTGTAACGTTTCAGCACAAAGAAGTCGCCTTCATCGCCTTCGAGGGATGGCTCTTCATCCTCCGCGTCGTCGTCTTCTTCCAAGCTGGATTCAATGGGGGGCAAGTGCGGCGGCTTTCTGTGCACCACCTCCACAGAGTCGACATCCGGATGGGGATGTGGCTCAGTTGTGTGTGGCCGATAGGGTTGCCCGCTTGCCGCAGCTGCTGCGGCGTTTATGATAATCGCTGGCGAACTGGGATTATTGCCCTGCGGCAAGTTGGGCTGCGGATGCCACTTGACGGCAGGATGACAGCTGCAACACACACAATATATGCAACTCTTATTAATTGCCCAATAATTGCACAATTGGCACTCACTGCGAGCACTTGCGCTGCTCCACGTGCTTGGTGTGTCCACATCTCCGCTTGGCCTTGCAGACGCGCTCCCGCCGCCGCACGCACTCCTCATCGCACGTGGTCCACTGTGTCCAGCGGCTGAACGGATGATGATGATGATTAATCGAGCGTCGTCGGCCGGTCCAACGCTGACGGGCATGCGGCATGTGGAGCCGATGGACGCGTTGCCCACTGTGCCAATGGGAGCCGTAGTAGCTGGGATAGCCGAGGGCGTCGCGAAACTCGGCGCGTAGGTGCCGCTTGGCTTCCTGGACGTGACCACTCTGTGGAAACAAGACAAATTAGCGATAGCCCAATACAGTTGGCAATTGGTGGCATGTGGCATGTGGCATGTGGCATGTGGCAGCAACAACAGGCGAAGAGACGCGCCAACACTCAACTTATCGCGCGGATAAATCAGAGCATGCATATAGCATATAGCATATAGTATGTGGTTAGGTGGTGGTGCAGGGGCTGCATTTCATTTGAGATGTCATTGCTCTCTGAGATGTCTGTCTGCCTGCCTCCTCGCCTGACGCCGGCTGCAGTTATGCTTCCAGTTCGAAGACATTGCTGCCTCATCGCTAAAAATAACATAAATTTCGCTGTGCCGACGCGTATCCCTTCTTCCTGTCTGTCTCGTTCCAATCGAAAATAGGTTCCGTCGGCCTGCCCCCGCCAATGGAAGGCAGCTTGACTGTGCCATGCTCTCTAGCCGTTATATCTGTTTTTGGGAGGGCCATCTCTCTTTTGGCACAGAACTTGGCCAATTCAGGGCACTACACAGACAGAAATATTCATGGTAATTGCATTGCTAATCGAGGGATGCCACCCACGTGAAGTCTTAGTAGATTTTGTTCATATTGTCAGGAAATATTTACTATTATTGATCAGATCAGACCGGATTAATGTATTCATAAACTTATTCATAAGAAACTTGTTAGTATTTTCAGAAATCGCAATCAACATCTTTTATAGCTCACATGAGAACAGACAGGACATTTTTTGAAAATTTTCAGGAATGATGAACCTTATCAAATTTGACTACTTTTTAATATAATTTCATTCTATTAATTTCATTCTATTATTATATTTTATTCATAATTGTTTTTACTCTTTTCGCTATTTTCTTGAAAGGGTTTCTTTAGCAAAAACCAAAAAACAAAAAAATTTATCTGTTTCGATTTTTTTTTTTTATTTGGTAGATTGTTCCGCTAGCGTCATAGATCACGGCGGAGTTGCCAAGCATGTCAAATTCGGGGGTATTCAACTACGGCTAAATGTAACACTCAATCAAGCGGAAATGCGAACTGCACGAAATTCATTCAAGGGCAATTTTTACCGTTCGTTTTCGTTGCCGGGGTCACACACAACTAGAGCTTTATAAAAGGCCACAATGGGTTCACCTAATTTGGGTACACATAATTGATCTACTGCTTAAACAAATATGTAAATTATTCACAGTTGCCAATCATCAAATTGTCGAGGGAATTGTTTTCGATTGACATCATGAGTTTGTGTCAAGTGGGAAAATTCGAAATCATTTGTTAAACTCACCTGACTTTGAGCCACCAGCTGTAAGAGTGCTAGCCATTTGAAAAGGTGGCAAATTAGCCGCATTTTGAAAATAATAGTATTCCTTTTTATCAAAACAACTGCAGCAAGTTTTTTAAAACCAAGTTTTCAACTTTCCAAAAAAAACTCTGAAAATATTTAAAAAATCATATGTATATTAAATATTTTAATTTAATTCTGAGTTAAACTCAGGTCATATATTTGGTAATTCAAATAATTTATTTGTGCATTTTATAGAGATCTGACGCAGTCACATATGATCATTGGCCAATGCTATTTGGGGCCAATTAACTTGTTTAATTTACCCCAACTAATCGAGTCATTTGCGTCAAAGTACATCAGAAGTACAATAATCTTTAGAATACGCACAATTCAGCAATTCAACAAGTCCGAATCTGTTTTTGATTTCAATTTTTTTCTATAATTTTTTTTTTTTTAGAGCACACTGACGCATCTTCGACCAGGGCTAAAAAGCCTTTGGCAACTACAAAGCGAATATTTGAACTTGCAAGAGACCTTAGGGGTAACATGATCAAACGCAGCAAAAAAAAAAATAACAAAAATGTGAAAATAAAAGTGAAATTAATTAGCTACATGCCCAAGTACATGTAATTACAAACAGACGGGCAAAAATTAAAAACATAAAGATACATTATTTTCTGAAAATTCAGTCCGTCTGTGAGGCGGCTGCCTTTAAAGACGCCCATCCATTGGCTCATGGTCCAAATCGAGACCGGACCTGAGCACAAAGTTCGCCATTAAAATTAACTTTGCGTTGAGTTACACTGAGGAATTTAAAGTGGCAACAGAAGCAATCGGTAAACGCCAAAAAACAATGTACATTTTGTACAACAGCAACTACAATCGATCTTACGTCAATGTTGAACGCTGAATACTGAATACTGAATACCATATTCAGATGCCCATACTCAATCACGGGTGCACATGCATTCGAATACCCGATCTTACATTCTCTCAAATATGGTCACGGGCAGCTCGGGCCCTTTATGGACGGACGCACGTGTGTACAAATGGCACCAGGGACAGACAAACTGGCGGGCTAAAACAATCGTGGGCTGCTTCTCAGTTCTGGTTTTCCCCATTACCAACTGATCGCACTATAATGACCATAAAATCCCTGAACGACCCATTCATATGTCAATGCAGATAGTGGCAGAAATGCCATAGTTAATTTTTCTGTTAAACAATAGAAAATGTGAGCGTAATGTGCAGGAAATTCCAAAACATTGTGCATTAAAGCTGCTTTAACATTAACATCAAACAATTAAAATAAATATAAATAAAATTAATTTTTTGTTCGTATTTAATGGTTTGTACAATTATATATCTCCATCTTTGTCACTCTTTCGCTCTCCCTCTCTCAATAGCCTTTCTATGCGATTTTCATGGATTCAAACAATGCTTGCAAATTTTTGGAATTATGATTTTAATGAAACTTTCTTTCGCTAACGCTAATTGTTGGTTTTGCGAAACTAATGAGCAATAAATACCGGAATATATATTTTATGGACTTACTTTGAATTAGCCTCGGTTGCGACCCTAACACGCTTATCTGTCAGCGCGCCGATCTCATGTGCAGCGTCAACCTAATAATTTAAGGTTGAGTAACTGCCTCTCTGGATTGTGGACTGTGTGTGTGAGGAATATTTAGCAGTATCATAAAATAAACCACTAGAACTATTCTTAAACACCTGACGACATACGCACTTCTGTGTGTTTGTTTGTGTGTGTGTGTGTGTGTGTAACTGTGTGTACATAAAAAACGGACGGCGCTGCTTAATTTAGAACGCAGCGCGACCGCAAATCACCCACAGCAGCAGCAGCAGCAACAACAACAACAGCAACAACAACAAAAGCGAACGCGGATGCGCTGCCGTCGTGTAAACAAACCGTTCGTCATAGCCGTCGGTGGCCCCCAACCTCTTAATGCCCCACCTAGCCTAAGTGGGATTAAGATGTTAAATTTTTGCAAGATTAAAATTGATAAAAGAAAACATTTGCCAAATTTGCTGACATGACAAGTTGAAACCAGGACAAAGGGCAAAACTGTTAAGTAAATTTTTCAAATAAGACTTTTAACTCGGAACGCAAAAGATACTCAAGCAGCTATGGGATACTTATATAAAAGAGTATCTGCTAGTCGTATCGCTCTTAATTGACTGCGCACTCATGAATGAAAATGTACGCAAAGAAATAATGAAAAATACAACAAAAAAAAAGCAGTAGCAACGCGTTAGTTAAACGCTCGATAGTCATCGGATTGGCCGCGCCACCTGCCACTAGAGGCAGCCACCAAGTCTGGCACAGCCAGCAGACGCTGGCGAGCTTCGGCTACGGCGGGGATTGGGGCCAGTTCAACGAAATGCAATTTTAATGACGCTTACGAAAAAGATCGAATAAAAAATAAAAACGCGAATCGCCGCTACTGTGCCTTTAAGCGTGTGGGGGTTTGTTGTTGTTTATGTCTCGAGTGGGCAGCCTTAGTGTTCGTGGGCAGTTCTTGTCTTTCCATACGTGTTTACAGACCAACAGACAGAAAGACGGACGGACAGACTTATATCAGTAGGCACACAGATGGGCAGCTCCAACGGAAGTTGAAAATGTCAAGTTGCGTCGCGGCTCCAGTTTATTTATTAGCTGTGTCTGTTTATAAATATAAAAATACCAATTTCGGATTCGATTTCGTTTGTTGTAAATACACTAAACACTGGCGACAATCGAAATTGTAGATGTGTATATGGAAATATCTTCTATATATGGCGGATGTTGTTGGCCATAAATCATGATTTGGCTCGGCGCTGTAATCGCAAAGATGCGCCTCCTCCCCCCAAACACCCCCCCGGCAACCCAGACAACATATTTATAACACATGTGCAAGCGCCTAATGCATTTTATATGGAATGCATGTGCATGTGTGTGTGTGTGTGTGTGTGTGTGTGTATTTGCATATTGTTTTTTTTATGAATGAAACTGTTGTTGTATTCATAACTGGCGCAATGGCTGCACTTGGATTATATGTACATTAATTATATACACAACTATATTGATATGTTCATATGTATATAAAAATCCGTCAACTCAATGAAATGGAATGACGACATCTATTTAAGGCCGCATCATTAAATTGTTGCTGCGTTTTGTTTTTTTTTTTTGTGTCTTTATATTTTTTTTATCGCTATTCAATTGAACGAATTCGAGTGCGCGTACGTTTAATGATTTATTGTTGTTGTTGTTATTTGCATGTTAACCAAATGAAAGGCACCTATCAATTAGAGGCTAAGGCTGCCGGTTACCTGGCAAATACCTGCCATACAGGGTGGCCAAAACGGGCAAATTTCCGCCAAAAAAGCACAGGCAACTTTTCGCTAGTTTTTGTGGCTCATCGAGCAGGCACTTTTCGAATATGTTTTTCAAAAATTTTATTTTTACATGGGAACCAATTCACATATAGACCAACAAGCTCGCAGCTTCAGATCTGAACTTCCGTCCGACCGTCGACGACAAGCACCCAAATTTCAAAACGCACAACCGATCGCGTCGCTGTCTTCTCGAGAACTGAACGCCAACGCCGAGCGCTTCAAACATTACGTTCGATGCTGCCAGCGACTATTTTCCACACACACACACACACACACACACACAGGCGAGCACAAATACATATGCATTCAGCGCTCGCACAGTGGGCCGCAGACGAAGTCATTTGGGAATACTGCGTACAAACAAAAATCCAAGCAACCAAAAACGTTGCTGTCGGGTATAGCCGACTGCACGATACTCGTTATTTTGTAAAAACTATGTTATAACAGCGCTTTTTGGTTCGATCTTTATATGTGGTCATAGAAATTTGGTGACTTTGGTTCTAGTATATATAGATATACCTATTTTATCGATTTCCCACGTTCACTTTATTTAACACGGGTATACTCAAGTATATCTTCGTAGTTTCCAGTCTCTAACTTGAATATTCGCGAATAAAATGGCGTTTATATGGACAAGCGGACAAAAGCCCAATATGCTCTTTTCAGTTCGTAAACGACAATGTGTGAAAACCCCTAAACGTGAAATGGCCGGAGTGCGTAAGCGTCTGACCTGGTTCGTCAGCCAGTCCCTAAATATGGTCATGGTCGTAAACCAGCGGTTAACGGAGAATCCAAACACAGCCAATAAAAAAGATGAGCATATTTAAATTTAATAATAGGTACACAAGTACGCTCAGATGCGTTCTAAAAGTATCAGAATCGAATGGACACTAAAATTTGGAGAAATCAATGGCATACAGAGCGGCTAAACTAGCTAGGATCCAGTACTAATGCTAATGCTAATGGTAGCAGTGCCAGGTGGCCACGCGCTCGTTGAGCGGCGAGTCCCGCAGCAGACGCAGTTGCTCCATGCCCGATTCGGCATCGCCGCCGACTAGAACGGTGCCCAGCACCAGTTTCTTGGCCATTTTCAGTTTGGTCGCCAGCGTTATGCGAATCACAATGTTCTCCAGCTGATCCAGACTGCGCAAGGGCACACAAATGGTGGCCTCATCGCCGCCAGCGCCATCCCACTTGGTGGACAGCGATGGATAGAAGATCGGCGACTTCCACGCATCCACGTAGATGCCGTGCTCGAAGACCGTTGTCTTAACATAGACGCCCGCACTGGCCGTCGCCTCCAGCTCGTCCTTGACCTTGTTGGAGCAGCGCATCCGCGCGGTGGTTACCCGCAACATGAACGATCCCCCCGAGCTATTGCTCACATTGCTGATGCCCATTTTGCGCTTCATCTCGGCGGCCATGCGCTGCCAATTGTTCGCGCCAGCTGCGGTCTGAGGGACGTCCTTCGGCTCCGAGACGGGATGGGTCTCTCCATTGGATTCGGTCTCGCATAGATCGCGCACTTCGAGCGCCAGCTCCACGACGCCTTTGGGTGCGTTTGTGAGCTGTTAAACGAGAAAGGGAATAGGGGTCAAATTGCATGCATGTTTTGCTTTTGTCGGCTTGTTTGTTTGTCTTGTGTTACGCAGTCGCAATTTACTTTTAGCCAACTTTCTCTAGTTCAAATTAAGTGCACATCTTAATTTCATTTTCAGTTATGAGCTGGCACCCAGCACACGAATTATGGCATTAAGTTAAATCATTGTTGGCTAAATGCGGCTGTCAACTTGTCGTCTGTTGTCTGTTGTTTTAGCTTACGTTGTTATTGTTGTTGCTGGGCGTAGTCGCCAGCACCGTGGTGGTTATGTCTTTGATGGGCAGCCACAGCTCCTCAGTCGCATAGGAGCCGGTGCGAGAATTGCGCTTGAAAAGCTTCGACTCGAGGTAGCAGGTGACGGAGCCTGAATTTAAATAAAGAACTATTATAAATATATCCAACTAGATCTATGTTGATCTGTACAAGTTTAAAGGTCCTTGCCGACATGAAGAAAATGTATACATGAAGAATGAGGCAAACAAATTTTTAACAAAAAATTAATTTTTATGTTCTATCTAAAGAGTAGAGATAAGTTTCATACTGCTAATAAACACAAAAATAAGTTTTTCATACAAAAACACAATTTTTGATCGACTGTTCATATATGATAAAACAGTTCGATAAAGATAAGATTTCCCTAATTAAAATTTTTCTCTTAATAATACTTTATAATACTTTTTGCAAGGGAAATATAAACATTCTCATTAATAAACATACAGTAATTATTTATCGGGCAATAAGACCGGAAATTTATCAATAATTAAAGAAACTGAGTTATAATCCTAAATATAAACAAACATTACTTGATAACATTAATTTGAATCAACAATCTAATATGCATGAACAAGAATGAGCTCATTGGAAGTGCTTGACACAGAAATACCCTAGCAATTTTATGAGCCATGAATAGATACCATTTGTTGTGTCATATTATCATTTTAATTAGTTACCTATATTTCTGCGGGATTCACTTATTGTTAATGGCGGCATAGAGTCCCGGGGGTTTTCCGTTGGTTTCTTGTTCTTCACACTCTTCTGTGGTGACCCATTTTCCGTCTGGGTTTCACCCGAGGACAGTCGCTGCACAAAATTCGAGCTCTTATCTTTTAGGGAGCGATAGGTCTTGTTGAATCGATTGAAACTCTAAAGCAAGGCATTATTTGGTTAACCTACATAGATACTAACTAGATGTAGACAATCGACTTACGGCTGCCGGCAGCTCCAGTAGCGCATATACGGTAAAGACCACAAATTGGCCAGCAAAGAGATCTTCGGGCGCACAGAACTCACCGTTGGCCGTTTGGCTGCTGTGCACCTGACGTCTGGATGAAAACGCAGAGCCATGTTTCAGAGATGGTCTATATGAGGAGAGAGAGAAACAATATTAGTGCGACAACAATATCAGCTTAAGATACCTACTTAATGTCGGGCACCAAAGGAAACTTGAAATTCTCATTAAATTTAGGCCAAGTGTTCGTCTGAATGCTGCTGTCTAAACGCTTTGTGCCGGGAAACAGTTTAACCTGCAGATATGAATAAGAAATTATTAAGAAACATATATCATTTAAATATAAGTGCTTTTAATTACCTTTATTAGATATCCCTGGACTATCTTGAAGCCGAATAGAGAGGGTAAATGCCGCGCTGCAATTAGGTGCACATTGAGTTCGGGCACTCCCGACGAGCTCCCGTTAGCTGTCGAAAAGCTCTGCTGGCTGCCCTCCTTTGGATCGTGCGTCTCGATGCTGATCTGGAAGCCAATCTCCGGCTCAAGGGCGACCGACTGACCGGCCGACTCTTTAGCATGTTGGCCCGGCAAAAAGGCCCGCAGCTTATTCATGCTGAGCTAGTTAACGCCACTATTCCACAGCAAACTGACTGACTACCATAGAATGCAGCGCACTCCACTGTGGTTTTCCATGCGTGAGAGAGAGAGGGAGAGAGAAAAGGTGATAATTTATATAAATGATTTCAGGGTTCTTATCTACGACTCGTACTCCGTATTGATAAAACGCCACTTCGGCGGCCCCAACTCAATTAGTCTCCCACTCTCGCACACACACACACACACGCACACAGAGAAATAATTCCAGCGTTTTCCACTTAACATATGCTCAGAGAGCAAGCCAACAAAAAGCTGCGTTTGGATAAGCTCACTTATGAACAGCTGTTTGGCTTGGAGCTTTCGGCTCGCTCCAAATGCTCCCAGGTTGATAGCGCCAAACGAACTTCAGCGCTCGGAGAGCACCCGCTCGTCGGTCGGTGAGTGCCCAGTTGCCAATTGGCTGCTCACTGGCGTTCGACAGGTTGATTAACTTACAAAATTGCACTCATGTTCATATATTATATATACAAATATATTTATACGCGTATTTTATTATTGCATATTTGCAAACATATTTAGAATCTGACCCGTTTTTGATTGCAGCTGTTCAGTAAAAGTCTTTGACCCCATAAAATAGTTACACACACACCGCACACACACACACACACAGTTGATGAGTAATAAGCCAAATATTGCGCATACCCCCCGTATGCCGACCGATCGCACCGCACGTGGCCCTTGTCACACTTACACTTTATCAAGAAGCATACAATGAGGCAGCGTGAAAGTTTGAACTGAAAGAGTTTTTAAAATTCTTAACTTGAGTTCTAAGAAGACCTCGTTCTATGTCTGTCTATGTTCATATTCTGCAATTGCTCAACTGGTCGCAGTCGGTGTCGACATATCTAAGCCCGGGCCGCAAGACGAAACATTTAGCACGGTCACAAAGCGCAATAATTAACACAATAACTTGAGATGAGACTGCGCTAGAATCAACGATCAACGATCAGCGATCAACGATCAACGCTTGCCGCTCCGTGCTCGACGCTCGCGTTCTCCAGCTGATCCAACGCTCAACTGAAATGTAAACTTGGAAATTATTTCGTATGCGGTCATAATAATAAAGCGTACAATCATAATGCCGACACACATTCTCGCAAGTCTCTTAATACACACACAGAAGAAGTACATTCACATACACACACACACACATATACATATATATATGCACAAGCACATATGAACTTTACGCTTTCGTACATCGAGCTTTGATTGCCGTCGCTTTCTTGCTCAAAAATGCAATAAGATTCTCTCACCGCCTTCGTCGTCGTCTGTGTCACCGTTATCGCGTTGCAACAACAATTACGGGAACAACAAAAGAGCTCTCCGCTTGTGATTGTGCGACTCTTTAATACGCTACAATAACAATAGTAAGACATAACATGTCATACATTTTGACTAGCAGTGTAATTTTCCTACACTTCTAACAATTATAATGTTTTTTCCCCGACCAACCTCAATGATCTTGAATCCATGATTAATGCCCTTTCTAGACTATAACCTATTTTTCATGATTGTTACCAAATTAGCCTTTGTGTTACTATTGAAAATACAATTTTTTTGATTTGATTTATGGTATTTTGGTCATGGTTTGTCCTCAATATTGATTCTACATTTAAAATATATGCATTTTAAGAAAAAAAAAATTTTGACTTTTTTGAAAAAATCACAAAGGTCCCCCTTGTTCATTTTCGAAAAAAAAAAAATTTTCATAATTAGTATAAAGTCATAATTAGTATAAAAAACAACATTTGAGGTGATTTTGAGGGGGTCTAATTTTTGGTCAAAAATCATGCCAAAATTGACAAAAATTTGAACATGTAAACTCTCAAATCCATAGCTCCCTCATTTCAAACTCCCATAACTTTGTCAAAACTGAACCGATTTTCATGTTTTATGGTATTTTGGTCATGGTTTGTCCTCAATATTGATTCTACATTTAAAATATATGCATTTTAAAAAATAAAATTTTTTGACTTTTTTGAAAAAATCACAAGGGGGGACCCTTGTTCATTTTCGAAAAAAAAATTTTCAAAATTTAAATTTGCTAATTTTTGTTTTTAATCGATTGTGGGTGTCATATTTAGTATAAAAAACAACATTTGAGGTGA
>SCDY01000518.1:0-57063 GCA_004143825.1 Drosophila micromelanica
ATAAGCCCTAGTGTTCCTATTTAAGGATGGATCTCAACTTTCCCCAGTCGTAACTTTGCCAAAACTCAACCGATTTTGATGAGGGTGGTCCTTTTGTTTATTTTTCGTTGTCTAGGTACATGCTTTTACCCCGAAATTTCAAAATGGAAGAATCGATGGAGAATCGATGTTAATGAAAAATCATAACCATAATGCCATCAAACGCGAAAATCGGTTCAGTTTTGACAAATTTATGAGTGTTTGAAATATGGGTCTAAAGGCTCTACATGTCCAAAATTACCTGTGTTTACCTGTAGTTATAGCATACTTATACAATTTTTACGATGACTTCATTATTTTATACTTCTAGCATTTTAATAATTTATTTATTGGCAGACTTAAAATAAACAAAGTTGTTTCTAGTACATATAATTGTCAGACATTTACCGTATGGCAACTTTCCTTTTCTCTTAAATTAATCTTATTTGTCTGGGTCCTTTCCAATTTTCAGTGCACTGTATTTACAATTTGTAGGCAATTCCCTTATACTTATCGGTAATATAGAGATACTTCCTTCTACTTAAAATAATGGCTGGGAAACTGCATAAAATTGACCTGAAGCTTTCAAGACTTTCTTCCAACTTCTTTTTTAAACATTCCTCCTGTAGTCTTTGGTTGAGGCCCAGCTTAGCCAGTGCCAACTAATTGATTCGTCTGTGAACCACTGCAGGCCCATGCGAGAATTACTAGGGTTGCCATCATCACATCTGCAGTTATAAATTTCGCCTCTAAGAAAAGTTCTGTGATCCGTTCTGTCGCAGTTTTTAATGCCAAATATGGTTTTTAAAAGAATAGCAATACCAATAACTACTGCTGGCAACCAGTTTGGGAGTTTTATTCTCAAAAAAGCAAACTCTTTAAGTGCAATGGTCGCCAGACGAGGACACCGTACGGCTCTCAACCCCAAGTTTCAATGATAAAATTCAACTAACCATTGCAAAAAATTCAACAAAATACTCTAGACAAAATTATAGTGTCGGAGATGCTTTCTTCTGCCCTTTACATACATTTGCACAAAACCACACACACGCACAAATAGCTCCTAAACTATAAGAGATAGACATCAACATTGATATTGATATGTTATTGTCAGGAATTATTTTTGCTTCTACATCGCCTTGAATAAATTTTGCAAGCAGTAAAAGTCTTATAACGATTTTACTTTAAGTTCAGAATTTAGTTTTTACAATGATGCGCTTGACCCCAAGCAAAGTGTCCCGATGTTTGCGAGGCTGATTTTGAGTTTGATTTTATTTTTTAAGCTATTTTGAAGAAATTCATCAGTGATGACCATAGGTATAATTCTACTGTGCACAATTTTATTAACATCAGACTTCTACACAATTCTTTCAAGCTAAAACTATCGGTTTTAAATTAGGGTCGGCCACACCGGAGTTTCTTATACATACCAAGAGTAGGACTTATAAGGTCTATTAATAAATCGCAGATTCTACGCACGTCAACGCAAAAAATATCTAAAAATATGGTCTATATTTAAAAACAAAGAATTAACCAAATCATGCCCGAAAGCACAAGAGCAAAATCCAATAAAGTAGCCAAAATTTAAGCATATAATTTCATAGTATTATAACATTAGTTTTGAGAACAATTATTTTGGAGGACTTTCAACATAAACGGTTGTATTATCTACGCCTAGGAATTGGGTAATGCTTAATGCGGATAACATTTTCATCTGTCCCTGATAAAGAACATCAGCAATAATTTTTTCGGCATAGATAGCTTGTGCGTTTTCCATTGAGCGCAATTTATGAGCAATTATTTTTCCAAAATTTGTAAAATGATCATCCAACTGGTTATCCGCGTTTTTGAGGGCTAACGAAAAAAGCCGGTCGAAATCTATGTTGGAAATGTCTGCCCGGCATTTTCCCAACGGCATTTCATTGTCATCGGATACTTGGGATGATAAGGACGTTGATCGTTTTCTGCTGTTTTTAATGTGTTTCTGACGAGCGGTGGGGCGTGCATCTCGGTTCGACTCTACTATATGTACTGTAGAGTTGATTTTATCGTTTGTAACTGTAGTATTAAACGATTTTCTTCTTTCTGACATAATGCTGTTATCGGATGGCATTATAACCTCAACTTCCTTTATTGATGCCTGGTTGTTTGAGTTAACTGTTTGGATACTGATTATTGGATCAACTTCTGCCTCCTCGAATAAATTGGGACAGAAGTCGTTTGCACTGTTGGTAGGAGATAATTTGTTATCGCTCTTAGATAGTTTAGGCAAGCTCTCGGCATCAGAAAATTCCTCACAAGCTTCAGGTTGCACTGCAGTGATATCTGTATTTTGTTGTAGGGGAAGATTGTCATCGCGTTTCAATTTTTTTTCAGGAATTTCCTCGTCTTTTAAAAACATTAGAGATTCAAAGTATCTTCGCTTTGGGCAATACGGCTCATATTTTTCTCCTTTTTTCTTAACTTCGTTGTACTTTCGAAGCTGATGACGAAATGCACACCTTAAATTATTTATTTTCTGTTTAGTCCTTTCAACGTTGTAACACTCCCCATGTTTGTTCGCCACAGCAATTAACTTCATATACGCTTCTTGACGTTTTGTTCGATTCCTAAAATCAAGTGAGTCGGCTTTCCACAAGCACGGGTTGCTCTTGTATTCCTCTATGAAATCGTCAATAAAATCCATGATTGTTCATTAATCGGACAGCGACCAATAATAGCAAAACAACTACACGTATGACATTAATATCAAGTATATTTTACTAAAAACAACGACAAAATACTAAAACGCACTAAAACCTGAACCCCCAAGTTAAAATGTACTACACTCAATTTATGTAAATACAAATTTAGTTATCGTTAATTTTGGAACGCTGAAAATGGACTACTTTCGAAAATAATTCAAACGCATAAAAGTTTGGTAAATTATAATATGAAACATAATAAAATATTGAGTGAGTACGTAATTAAAAAAAAACGGTCTTTAATATGTTGAGTTTGTGCAATGTGCATCTTGCTGTCCATCCGTCTTGTACTTGTAGAATTGAAACCCGTATATATACAGCATGAGCGGTTATTTTAGATAGGATTAGGATTAGCAGAAGAAAACTCTTTTTGGTCGGACGGCAGTATAAATAAGCGATGAAAAATATTATGTTATATTATATTATTAATAGTAACTTCCAAACGTTTTGGATTGGGAAATTTTATTTTTTTCCCTCTATTTTAATTGTGACCTTACTCCTCTATAGCTGATTTTAGTCCTAAATTTTACCATATACCACAAATGAAATTATTTCGATGGCCTAAATTTCTAAATCTAAAAATAACGCATTCCTTCTGCTGTTTGCCCATCTTGGCAGAGAAGAACGCTATCAGCCTTTCATTGTATAGACCATACTCCAGTCGCCGTCTTCCTAAAGTTTCCTCTCCTTCATCCCTGTAACGCGATAATTTCACGTTGGGCTTTCACTCAGTCCGCTTGAGGTATTCGACATTTCTGGCTTCGGCGTTAGCCTGGAAATCGGCCTCTGGATGCTAAATCGGCATAACGCTGTGTTGTACGACCTCACCCGTGAACTAATTGCCTTTCGCGGGTGGTGGGGTCGGTCTGACTATGTCATTGTTGGCCTTTATCATCTCTTGGAACCCTAAGTGGATCTTTTCCGCAACAGCCTGCGTTATACCGTCTTTGTTCGATAATTTGAAAAATATTTGATAATTACTTTGTGCTCGGTAGTTGTATATCTTGTATCTATAATACCGGATAAGGTGTCATCCATTTAGTTAGGATAGTTTATCGAGCCGCTACTTCTAAAGTATGGCATGAATAGAGGCAGGCCATTATCCTACGAACATTCTCAGAAAAAACAAAAACAATATCATCTGCGAATATCACTGCCAACAAAACACTAAGTAATGTGTGTAATGTAATACAGTTAAAATTTAATTTTAACTTTTTTTGTCTCTTATAAACAATTCTTACGTTAATAAATTGACATTTTTTCATGGAAATTAAAATTAAGTTTGTCTAGTTTTTAATTTTGCAGAAAATTGTTTGACAAACAAAATATTTGGTTTTATATTATGTATATCGGTGGCAGTTCGCAAATAATATTTTCTGGTATGCAGCGAGCCCTATATTGACTTTCAATTGTTTGTGTAATAAAATAAAAATACTTCGCTATAAAATTTTAAATCTCTCTTATAAAAAAATGTTTGTTTAACGTTTTATTTTGCGGATTTTAAAACGTCAGTTTTATTTATTTTTCAGAGGAATTTATATTTATTCCGCAGGGACTTCAAGGGACCCATTATTAATGTCATCAATAACATCATGGGGATGTTTTCCATCAACAGTGCAGCCAACACTCTGGGCGGTGCCAAGTACTTCCTTGCAGGTTCCTTTAAGCTCACGAGCCATTGACCTCGGTCGCATTGTACGCGCGACAGCTAAGATGTCGTCGAAAGAAATATTTCCACTGTGCTTAACTGAAAAGCAAAAGACAATTATATTAGCATATATAAGTAATATAGCACATAATGAAAATAATTAACACTTCTCTAGTTTAGTCTAGGGATCGCTCGGGATAGCCCAGGTGAGAGCTACTATTAAACCCACTTAATGTCATACACCACACACACTTGAATTAATTTAATCAATTTCATTATAGCTTAAATAGTTTTAAAATTCATGGTTAGTGGCCCAAGCGATTCCGTGCAACGGTTACATTTAAGCCCATTTTCATCCATATATTTACACAGCCATGCAAACGCACGTAGGAAGCTTTTCAACTTTACTTAAGCAGCTGTGCTTTGGTCCACTATGAAAAAAGTTCTTGAATAAGATATGAACTAAAATTATGATCGTTTTTAAATTTTCACGACTTAAAAGCATAGAAATGAAAGTACAAGCTTAATAGGGACACAACTTGTTGCTCGAAATAACCGATGGACATATGGGATATAAGCACTTAAAAAGTTAGTGAAATTGAATGGACGGAAATACACACGGGGCGAGATCGTATCAGCTGTTACATACAATTTTATCTTTTCAACCATTTTTTATGGATTGAGGGTGTAAAAACAGAACTACTATTCCCACTTGCTCGCAAAAATATTTTACTATTCAACACTATATGAATTATGTACGACACCGATCTAAACACTTTAAATGGACTTACTATTCTTTTGCTTTTTCCTGTCACGTGGAGGTTCTTTCAACGCCTTAATAATTAAGGAGGCTGCCGATGGAACCACAGATATGGTAGCCTGCCTGTTTTGGATTGTAAGGCATACCGTAATTTTCAAACCTTTCCAGTCTGAAGTGGCCTTTGCGATATCATCACCTACTTTTTTGGGAGACTATAACGATTATTAGCTTAATAAAGTTAATACATTATTATTGCTTACCAATCCAAGGGGGCCAATTTTAGGAGCCAATGATGAAGTAGCTCCAACCTCGCCACCCACACAACGCAAGTAAACTATAATGATTACATATGTAAACTATGTTCAACAAGATACTTTAAGTTTAAATGTCGAAATTACCTAATTTAACTTCCGTGGGGTCAAACTTGGGAGGCATGTTTATATATGGATGGTTCCAACAGCTAAAATAAAATGATTATTTTAATATTTTTCGATTTTTAAAGACCCAGAACGAACCGTCACTCAAAGTACCACAGAGAGAAAGGGACGTCAAAGAGTTTTCAATGTGTTTTTAGTTTCCGGTTTATTCGATTATTTTTTTCGTATTTTTGGAATGCAGGAATGGAACAACATTTTTAGAAACGAAACACTTTAGGACCATATGAATTAGGAGTTCACCAAGTATTTTCTAATTATTTATCAGCGATCAATAAGTAGTCTCCATTGTAAAGTTATGCAGCTGAGATACTTCACAGGTTTTAATTTGAGACGAATGTGATGTAAGGTAATGGAGAATCGAGATTTGAAAATGATTGAATATATATTTAACGGGATGACTTAAATTGATATTCGTCATACAGATATTCATTTGCTGATTTCACATACACAGCCGAGGTTTGTGGCACATTCCGCTTAGGTTTCTTTATGGGCTATATAAATGAATGTGCTGTAGAGCAGGTCATTCGAAACTGTTGAGCAAATTTTCCAACTTAAGCCCTTAAACTCAAAAGAGTGTTACATGAGCTTCCTGCCATCCGCTTGTAATATATTTATAATTCATACCTCAAGTTTTCATTACCTCAAACTTGTGTGTTACCTAACCTAGATATAGCTCTCATAATCGAAGAAGTATGTTTGAAACATTGGTTGTTGTCAACGTTAATCGTTTGTAAGGAAGCGGAATGGGATATCGATAACTTGAAAACAATTTGATATAAGTGTGCCATGGACAAGCCCATATTCAAAAAGTTCAAGTTTCGGTCCTATTGTGAACAACTCGTTCACCGAATGAAATTTTTTTATTCTTTAACTATAAAAAACGTTCGGTATTGCGCATTATTTGATATTATAGATGAAGCAGTTGAAATATTTTTCACCAATTTGCAGCATATAAAAACTCTAGAAAACACTATTTATTTTCGGATTATTACTGTAACAAAACAAAAACACAAAATGTTCTGATTGGAATTATCCTGTCCGTAGTAAATAAGAATGAAATTAAATAAATAGATTAGTTACTATTAAAATAAGCGTAGAAAAACATTCGATTATTTCATTTGAAATATAAGTGAATGGAATATAATCGATGTTTGACAGCAATGTTTTCACATCTCTAGTAAAAAAGTTCTTTCCTGTTCGGCTTTCGTCAACTGTGGTTGAGATGGTGTGTGGTATTTTAAATACATAATGCTTTGAACAATCTTATTATTTTATTCAAAGTATAACAAGTATTTTCCTTTTTATCATTTGTATAAATTAGGCGGCGCATAAATCGTTTCGAATTAAGCAGAAGCTCGCTAAGAAGCTGAAGCAAAACAGATCCGTTCCACAATGGGTTCGCTTGCGTACTGGAAATACCATTCGGTAAGATTTGTACAATTTGTATAATACAGACGTCTGTATAAATGAAATAAAAATCTTGTGTTATTTGTATATTATATGTCAACAAGGTGGTAAAAATGAAACTATAAATATCAATATATACATTTTAAATATAGGCGATTTGTTTGTTGCAAAAATTTTATTTCCGGCCCATTTTGTTATTGTAACATACCTGTGTGTATCTATATGAATAAATGGTCGTGTTTGTATCTTGCGCGGGTTTTATGAAGATTGTTTTAAAGCTAAATCACACGGACTACTCGACTTAATAGATTATTTACTTACGTGCAATTATATTTAATGACACCTAAAATGCGATTCACCTAATACACACTAGAGTATTCTTACCTATGTATATTATTGTTTGTTTATACACACATATATGTTCCCTAAATATAAATATTAACTACCAAAATTCTTTCAGGTACAACGCTAAGCGTCGTCATTGGAGGCGCACCAAGTTGAAGCTGTAAACTTTGTGGAAGCTGTTTGCAATTTGGATTTTTAAAAGTATAAAATAATTTTATTATTGAAATACAGACTTAAAAAAACATCTCGATAAATTCCATTTAATTCGGGTAACTGGTGTAATAAAGTATTGCATATATGAGTGCAAAACAACAGTGGAAACGGAAAAATGTACTTTGGGAGGGAGTGAGTATTCGCATATGCGATCCTGTGTAACGCCGTAACGTACAGTGGCTCCCAGATTGGAATAGTATTTATTCATCGAAAGTCCAAAAGTTGTTGCTGCAGAGCCGTCGAATAAAACTCGGCTTAGCTGTTATGCTGCCATTCAAATGGAGGCGAGAAATATCGAGCTGCTCCTTGGTTGTCTTCGAAACTGATTCAAATACATGGTTAACTTTCCAAAAGCGTCGCAGCAATTCGAACGAAGGCACAAAAACAGAAGACAGATTGGGTACCTTTTGCCCTCACCGAGTTTTATCCAGCCAAGCTGAGCTTCAGCAGTAATGGTATGCCCGATGCAGGTTGAATCTGGCCAATGCAATGATTGTCGATACTGCACAATCTGAAGTCCGAGATTTCAAATGAGCTTTTGTTTGTTTCAAAAATTTATTTCAGTATTGGTTGAAATTTTCTTTTCTTTGTTTTATATTTTAAATCACTTAAGCACTAGCCTGAGTACCATATATCCGGACGTAATTGTCGATTCTTTGAATTCTTACCTAGGCTCGTGTTATGCGCTCCAATGCTAGGGTATTCTGCGGATAAACCTGGCAGAATGCGCGGGCTACCCATGGTTTTTCACTATTATGTTGTGATCTATATGACGACTGCTTATAAGCGCGAGACTTCATCGGCACAAGTAGTTATGGGCATTTTGCAATATTGTGGGGTTGCACGCTTGGAATGCATTTTGTTTTTTTTTTACGCGTCGGTGGTCCCGGCTCGGGCGCCAATTGGAAAAAATTTAGTTTTATTTATGGTAAGTTGTGGCCTCGTCTTATTGATCAGTGATGAAGCGAAGCTTTTGTTGACAAGCCTTGACTATGTCAGCATGTTTCCGTGGTTTTGTGTTGCAATAATCAAAACATTAAGTAGACATTATATTTATTACATACATATTTGCGATTTTATTTGTTAGATTTTATTTTTAGCTATTTTAATCTTACATATTTACAAATTTCTATAAGAGCGTACAACAACAGTATTTTTTTTTATGTCGTTTTTCTTGTGTTAAATTCATCTCTCGCACAATAGTTGCAAACACTTCATTGACATTTATGCGATCTTTTGCGGATGCTTCAATAAAAGGACATTCCCAAAGTTGCGCCAAGGCATTACCTGAAATATATGTGTAAACAAAAATATAAATATTTCTAGTAAAAAAGTTTTAACGTTTAGTAAATAGGTTCAACATTTGGAATTTTATAATGACCACATATATTAAGCCGGTACCCTAATTTCAATCAAATAAGTAAAGAATCAAGCAAATATAAAGTAAGTATAAAGCACTAAATTTGTTGCCTCTTATAGTCTCCAAGATATGGTAAGAAAACCTTAGCCTTAGGTTGAAATTGATTTTTATCGATATCACTGAAACGGAGCAAGATATCGAAAATATGATTAACTTGTACTGCGTATGATATATACGAACGAAATGAGTCCCCGATTAGCTTTATAGCTTTTATTATTTCCGAAATCACTGCGTTCATACAGACAGATGGGAAAACTGGTAGTGATATCGATATATATATATTTGAAAACTGAAGGTCTCGATGTTTCTAATATCGATGCGTTTATGGGGGCGAAGGGATGGACAGACAGATAAGCATGGATAAATCAACATGGCTGTCGATATATCATATTTACACAATAGTGCCTTTCTGCATGTTAAATACTTCTTTCACGCATTTTCAATGTGTTCAGAGTTAAATATGGCGCAGAAACAAAAATATTAAGTGTTATAATGATTATATGTATCGCATCGTTTCGTGTGTAACACTTTGGGAAGATAGTTATAAATCTGTACGATTCGTTTGCATACGAAGAGACACAAATAACTTTGGCAACTAAGCTGTTGAGCAAATAAATATAATAATATTATTAAAAAAATTACCTTCAGCAGTTGAGACTTCTCTCTGGCAATCCAAATCAAATTTATTTGCTACAAGCAATATTGGTGCAGGTTGGCTTCCTTTAACGCGAGTGATCACATTTTTCATACTTGAAATATCCTATCGGAAAAAACAAAGAAATATAATTTTGTAGATTTTTAATAAAATACAAATCGTAAAAAACCAATAATTTTTTTTATATCTTTTGAGCTTTAACCGGCTACATACATCCTGTTAATCATCTTTTTTTGACGATTCGAAACACCCCTTTAAGCCTTTTTTTAAATACCCTATCTGCCTGCTAAAAATTGGAAGATCGATATTTTTATATGATTTATTACTATTTTTCTTTTTCAGCGACTCCAGCAGAGTTGATTGCATAAACGATCGCGAAAACTGTATAGCTAGACACTTAAATTTGTCGAATATAGGTTCGCCCATCGAAGGCACAGGCATTGACCACCCCGTTTTCGTAATAGAACTATAAAAATATTAAACATCCTGAAATTGTTTAAGCTTATTTCGTAAGTGAGCTAGCAATCTAATTTGATTTAAATGAATATTTGAAGAAGATTCTATAATATAATAGTGAATCGCATCGTCGGGTAATTCTCACTATAGCAAGTTTAAGTTCATAAGACTTGTTTATAAGTTTATAAGTTTATAAGACTTGTCTTCTAATGCATCTTGTGATAACAGATAAAAGCGTTTACGATATTCGTCACCAGGGTATTCCACAGTAACTCAGCCCCGTCACTTAACCTGTCTGAAACAAAATAACTCATAATGTACTCACCTGAAATGTTTGATGGTTTGTCAGCGAATACATCACAATAAAGCCATGTCCGTTTTTTATGTAGAGATCCCTCATAGAAGCAAATTGTTCAGTACCAGCAGTATCTAATATTTCCAAAACACAAGGGGAACTGTCTACCTATAGATTATACCAAAATGTCAAAATTATATTATTTTATTATTAGCAAACATGTTTTAGGTTAAATTAATAAAAAAAAGTGTATATATTATATACTAGTAAAACGATGTAGTAATTCCACGATTTATCTTACAAAGGTCCGAATTCCAAAAGCCAGGAGTATAAAATGTTTCCAATTTTTCTTTCTTTTCCTAACTAACCAATTCGGGTGTTTCTTCCCCAGTAAGCTCCCAAAAATCTGAATTGCCGTCCACCGAGTTGTCCCGCTTTATCTCCATGGTGTTTCATCAGATCTTAATTCTCGACTATTTTTGCCAAACAGGCTTAGGCTCGTTTCCGTATCTAAGGCATTCGACGGTTTTTTATTTCAAACAAGACTTCAGCGAACAGTCGCTAGTCTGTTTATTTTTTCGGGAAACCAGGCTCGGTCTTTCTTGCGCAACCCTTCTAGCATTTCATATCCTACTTTCCTATCGCTCAATATCTCTTTAACCTTCTTTCGGCGTCAGATTTCGAAGAGAATCCTTAACTTGACTTGCATTCTTAATTCTACCAAATGTTCCTCATCAAGCGTGAATCCCCTGTTGTCTTCACTCTCACCCGTTCGGTTCCCAATCATTTTGGACCCTTCGGAGATTTTACCTGAAAATCAAAGAATTGTTTCCACTCCAATCCCTAGATTTGCCAGAGTAAGAAGTCACCGATGTATTTTACTTTATGGCAATAAATAAAGAAACTCAATCTTTAACACAAATCCCGCAATGCTTGCCGACAGTTCCCTTCAAAAGACACTCCCCATCTATCTACCTTCCATGACTGTAGCGTAGCTGTGGTCTGTCGATTCATCCTGTGAGCTCTTTGTTGGTCGTATATATACGAACTGCTTATCTGTTCTTCAGGGCTAACTCATGCTGACTTAGGTGGGAGTGGTGGTCCTTTAAACGGCGTACCATGCACATATGGTTTAGGTAGGTTGGTAGGTTTAGGTTGGAATTAAAGGTGATTTGTCTCGGCACCTTAGGTGGAACTCAGCTTGACCGCATTGAGCGATTTTAATTTTCTGTTTCTCCTGCCCTAACCCTTGCCTTAACCTTAACCACTGGGCGAAGTATCTCAGTCAGCAGCTGCATAAAGCTCTGCATTCCATACTTATCCTTAATGGGGTCACTTATCCCTTAAATAATAACGCCACATTTACACTCAGTGTATCTCAAGGTAAGCAATCACTAAAACACGGTTGATATGATATCCCTACCTTCATACAGACGGACATGGCTATATAAACTCAGCTCGTTTAGGGTATAAATATAAAATTGCATTTCATTGTCGGAAGCACACAAATTCATTAATAGTTCATAACTTTAAAACAAGTTTGAATTAATAAGATCGATCTGTATATCTATCCGATCTAATTAGACTATCATAGCACAGCCTTAAAAGTTCGCGTAAAAATTTCAATTCGCTTTTGCACACTTCGTTCTGCTTCGGCTCTACCGTGTATTGTCGTTCACAGTAATTAAACAAATTTCAAAAGCCGAATAACAGCAATGGCAAACAGTGCATGCAAGTGAATTTTGTTTTTGCTGCTTGCGCTTTTTAGTATGGAATTAGTTTAGACATTTATTTGTATATATGATTTTCTGTAGGTATGTATGAATACAAAGGAGTTAAGAACAAATTCTGAATAAAGTGCGTTGCGTATCTTTAGAGTGTGTGTATAATTATTGTTGCATAGAGGGCAGCTCGTGGGCAGGGCATCTTCTAGTCGAATACTTCTGACTACAGCACTCTTACTAGTTTTATCATGTTTTTTTTTTACCTACACTTCATGAGTCAGAGGACAATACGCAAAGAGCTGTTAAGTTCATAATTCAGTAAGCAGGCATTTACATATTTTATTAAAAACTTGAATAAATTTTGAACATTCACAACACACAATAAATATATTATACAGTACATGCACACATTTAATAATAGATATACATATATGTATATATATGCACATTAACATATATATACATACGTATATGTACATATACATATGTTTAAAAGCTAAGTCTACAAATGTTTATACAGGAGCATATATGTATATACTTTGCTATAAGTTCTGTTTACAGTAAACATATGTATAAATATAAAATGTGTAAAAAGCTTTGTTGCAAACCTCTATTTCCTTTCGATAGAAGTCTTCAATGGTGGGATCATATTTTTCAATAAAACATCCCGACACGAATTGAACAGTTAGGGCCGATTTACCAACTCCACCAGAACCAAGCACAACTACTTTAAATTCGCGCATGTTTAAAGCACTTGTTTATGATACACACGGACAAATGTTCCTAAATAAAATTATTTTTAAAATCGTTTACAATGTAGAACGATTCAGTTGTTTTGACATTATGCAAAATTAAATGGGTTTATCAGGTTTATCAAACAACACTCAACACCTTAAGTTTACTTATATTATCAGTATTTTGAATTATTTATTATATTCTTGGTTAACAAGCATAGTTTGCGTTAATATTAACTTCGGCCACTAACATTCGGAGAAAACGAGCAATACTCAAACTAGAGATGTGCGATATATCATGCCTATGTTATACATTTGTAACGAGACGATATTCGTGTTGAAGTCAAAGTTGGTACTTTCCAAGTACATTCTACAGAATTAAGAGCTTTAGAAATCACCGTTTAATCATTTTTATTTTATATGAAGTACAAGTATTTATATTAATTAAAAGTGATATAATTAAATTCCAATCCTGCTGATGCTTTCGTTTGTTGGTTTTAATGGTCGATGCTATTGGATTCCTGATATATTGCGATGCTATAGTGATAATTTTTTCTGAAACATTTGCCATACATATACCACTGGTATATCCAATAATACATACATATGTATGTAGGCACATGCATGAACAGTTGGCGCCTGCACTGTTTGTAAAATATGCAATAAAATTATTAATTTAACCAGCTCTCATATTTAGAGACAAGGATCTTAAAATAATACGCTTTTGTTCGATTTTTATAGATTTAAAAAAAAAACCTTAAAAACTATCGATTATTTGAAACAAACTTGATCTGTCACATGCGATTTTGTGAGTTTCGCTTCTTGAAGGAGTTTAAAAATTTTAATACCATTTGTGATATAATATAATATATATACTTTTGCTGCGAGTCAGTTTAGGCTAGTGGCAAACTACGAAAGTCAAAGTAAATTTGTCCATATTTACGATACTAATAAATTAACTCAAATCCTTGTTCCCCAAAAGTCGGGAACATATCAGGACAGTCAGTTAAAATTGCTACTGAGTTCTGGATCCCGTTGTCTCCACAATATATAAAATTAAAATGTCCGTTTCAGTAATTGAATTATTATTAATGTTGATTTGAAATAATTGAAACAGCATTCTTATAATTAAGCTTATTTGTTCTTACATATATTTTTCCGCACTTGGTCCAAAGATATCTGAACACAGGTTATGGGCAATGAGTGGACGCGAAACCAAACCAATCTGTTTGAAAGCCAACATTAGTGGAAACGGTGCATTTTTATTGGCTCGTGTTTATACCAATACATGCTTCATATCTGCATGTCTGCTTATCTGTCATCTCTATTAACTAACCAATAGATAACAAAGTTAAGTTTATTTTGTGGAAGCCTGTGCTTCAAGAACTTGTTTGTTTCACTATTTAAAGGCCATTTGATAGAATTGTATTGATATTTAATTAAATGGTATCAATTACATGCTAACTTTGTGTATTATTTAAGTTGTGTGAAAGTGTATACATATACAGAGACTGCTATTTATTGTGACTTACGTATTGATTTTAAACACAACTTACACGAATAATTACATATATATATATAAATATATATATATACTTTTATATATGAGGAACAAACGCTAAAAACAATGCACTCTCAAGGACAGGGTCAACAAACGCAGCATTCTACGACACATTCCCATCTGCAACAGCAAAATCTTTTACCTAACAGCAATGTAGTTGGAAAACCTAACGAACACCAATCTCTGTCAACCGTCGGTAAGAAAATAACATTGAAATATATAAACATTTTATATACTTCTACACATATTTTATATGGATACATATACCGATTGATAAGTAACAAAGTACAATTGTTTTGTCTCAATGTATGTAAACGTCCGTTTGACAGTCTTCCTGATCTCAATGAACCTTAACATTTTTATATAAGTTCCTGTAAACAAGGTGTTTGTAAATACTGGATAATATGGGAACTAGACCTAACAGATGCCAGTCTGGCTTTATCTCCGTCTAAAAGCAATTTTGTTGAACGATCAATGAATAAGAGATTTGAAGCTTTGAATATATATTAATGTTTATGCGTTAAATAAAATGTCCTTATGCTGGCCACACTCACTAGGATACGGGTTAATGCTTACCTCCTACAGTTGTAGAGCAAATGCTTCCATATTCCCCAATAAACACATCACTTAAGAATAATTTTTACCATAGTATGACACATTTAAATACTTAGATAAGAAAGAAGCAAGACAATAATTTTAGTGTGGCTCTTCGTTTCAAAGGGGGTTCGCTAAAAAAGCAGCAAATTCTCTCGCCAGGTTGATTTCAGCAAAGATAGATAAAAGATAGTAGGGAGAATCACTCGTTTCAGCCAATGGCATGCGAGCTTACATCTAGGAATGGGAGCTGCATAAGAAAACCACAAAAGTGAAATATGAACCCTGAACCCGTAAGAAATATGTAGAAAAAAAGAGAGTAAGTCTGTCCTTCCGGATGAACGCAACTTTTTCGTCGCTATTGAAGATATAAAAATGAAACATTGGATATACACTTGTAGCCAGACAATGTAAAATTTTTGTGTCACGCCCACTGGGAAGCTGGAAATTCGATAACATGTCGATACACCTCAAAATCGATAAAAGTTGAACATTTCCTACAATTTTCAAGATTGTGACCTTGACCCATAAGTCTCATTTTTCAAACTCCTATAAATTTGTCAAAACTGAACCGATTTTCACGTTTGATGGCATTCTGGTTATGATTTTTTCAATGGCATTTATTCTACATTTCAAATTGACGCATTTTTGTTTTTTTTTTTTATATTTTTGGATTGGATTTACATTGAAGTACTACCAATTACCCAATTTCAATGGGTTCAGGGAAAAAGAAGTTATGTAAATAAATAACTTTTGCAAATTTATGTTTGTTTTTTCAGGTCTATTGGAGTTAGCGCATCGAGAATACCAGGCCGTGGATTATGAAAACGCAGAAAGGCATTGCATGCAGTTATGGCGACAAGACAGCACCAACACTGGAGTCTTATTACTATTGTCATCAATTCATTTCCAGTGCAGGCGGCTTGATAAATCTGCACAATTCTCGACATTGGCAATTAAGCAAAATCCGGTGCTTGCAGAAGCATACAGGTGTTGTTTATATTAAGTTATTTTACATTATAGTACAATAGTACACAATTTGACTATTACATCATGTTATTTTTATACTTACAATTGTTTATTTTAAATGTCTTTCCAGCAACCTAGGAAATGTTTACAAAGAACGAGGGCAGCTACAAGAAGCATTAGACAATTATCGCAGAGCTGTGCGCCTAAAGCCAGATTTTATAGATGGATACATAAATTTAGCTGCTGCATTGGTGGCTGCACGTGATATGGAATCTGCAGTTCAAGCGTATATAACAGCATTGCAATATAACCCCGTAAGTTTAGTTGTAAACTTCTATAACTCAAAATATTCTCAATTTTTCTGTATAGGATTTGTACTGCGTGCGTAGTGACTTGGGAAACCTACTTAAGGCTCTTGGTCGATTGGAGGAAGCTAAGGTGATTTTATATTTTCTCATAATCCTGAAAAGTTAATATATTTGCAAATTTTCAATTATTGTAGGCCTGTTATCTAAAGGCGATAGAAACTTGTCCAGGATTTGCTGTTGCATGGAGTAATTTGGGCTGCGTTTTCAATGCACAAGGAGAGATTTGGCTAGCTATTCACCACTTTGAAAAAGCTGTCACCCTTGATCCCAACTTTTTAGACGCGTATATTAATTTAGGAAATGTACTAAAAGAGGCCAGAATTTTTGACAGGTTAGTACACCAATTAAGTTAAGCCTATACATACTTTTTAATATATTTTATATTAATTGCATAAATTAATAGTATATTTTTATACTCCTTCACGATGTAAAAATGTTTGTTGAGATTGTGCAATATCCGTCCGACTGAACGTAATTTTATTCGCTGAAATTAAAGCTGGAGGCTTGTTTAAAATCTGATTTTTAACTTTTTAATTATGAATCGCAATCAATTTCTGTATTCATGTGCACACATTTTTCATGCGTTTGCTTAGATTTTTTTCTCTAAATGGTAAGAGTTGTGAAGCTCAAGTTGAAGAATCCGTTATTCGAGCCCGCGTAAGGCACGGTGCGGAATTTTTGTGTTTGTCTTTTGTTTTCGTTAATAAATCCGTATGTGTGAATTTGCACTGCACTGGCTTTGGCTACCGGTCGGTAAAAAATATTTATATACTTTAAAAATTTGTTGATATATGTATTAATATATTCTATTTCATATGTTTGTTTATTGTATTAAAATAAAAAAATTACTAACTAATACTGATACTAAATGTTTAAATCGGATTAAGAAATTAAAGTTCTGTAGAAAATATCTTAGTAGTAAGACAAGTATAAAATTATAAATTGTCGCGGGTTGTATTTATGTATAGATCGTTCGTTTTCAGCAGCCAAAGCCAATGCATTGCTAAGGAACAGATACATACTTATGTATATATAAACATATATATATATATATATATATATATATATACATATTCAAATGCTCTGACTGCCTGACGTAAGAGCGCATTCTAATTTACGCTCTTTAAATAGTGAGACCGCTAGCTTACCAATTTAGTTTTCATTGTCAAATTTGCGATAATCATATCGGATCATTGTTCGGTGTTTATCTCTATTTCTTAGTAGTTATGTTGTCTTTGATATTACTTTTAGTTATCTCAACGGATCTCAATGTATATTCCTGATCAGAATCTTTTACATGCGAAATTCAATATACAGTATTTTATGTATTCAAAATAGTAAAATTATGAAAATTATAGGCTAAGTACGAGAGTATACTTTTACACGGATAAATTTTATGGTATGGGTATTAGTATTTTTAAATATCTAAAGATTGTACAGCTGCTAAAAACTCTGTTATTGATTATTACACATAAATAACTTTTTGTCTTGAATTATTGAAAGTACAGGGTATACTAGTTTCGAGAAATTTTTTAAGTTATAAGCAGAGAAATTTTTAAGCATTTTGAGTATTACGTAAAAATTAAAAGAGCTAGTGACACAAAAATTAGTTCACTGGAAAAATTGAATATACTACAGCAGTTAAAAATTCTATTTCAAAAACGTTTATCATAATCGGTTAAAAAACACACAAGTTATCAAGGAAAACATATTAAATATTATCAATTTGACAAGCTTTTTGCCAGCCAGAAATTTTTGTATGCGTGTTGAATACAAACAGTTTAGGGTTCTATTTTTAGTTTTCTAATTTTGCTATACCCTGAACGCATTGAAATTGGTAAAACGGGTATAATGGTTTTGTGCAAAAGTATTTGAGTCGATCTAGCCATATTCGTCTATCTTTCGGTACATAGTGCTATTATTAGCCTTTAATATTTATTATTTCAGCAACATCATAATACCCGTTTTACGAATTAATGTAGTGCAGGGTATACAACTTTTTTAAAAGAATTTGTTTATATACAAATTTACACACACGTTTTCATTGACTAAGAACTTACATAAACTTAAATTTAAATAACCAAATATAGCATAAATACCAATAAATATATGTTCAATTATTCGTATTGTACAATATTGGCGGATATAATATTTTACTAAAGCAAAAACAAAAGAATATATCTTTTTAATTTGGTATGAAATTAGTGTGATTTTAAAACAATGGACTGTCAATGCGTAGTTGTTTATACAATTGTGCGCATACGCGTAGATCAAAACAAAGCGAATGCATACATAAAACCTATAAATAATAGAAATCATTTATATCGTTTTGTAAATACAATACGACTCAGCTGGAAACGGTAAATAAATTCGATTATTATTAAGTTTTTAAAACTAGCTTCTGCTTAGTTTGCAAATTTTTACAGCATCTACTAGTTTTAGCAGGAATAAAGAAGGAAGAAGGAATTGTATTTGAAAAAGATGAATACCTTGGAGATGTAAAAAATAAGACCTCAGCCAAAAAAAAAAAACCTGATTCTTTACAGTAAATTAATTTTCGGCTAAATCTTCATTAGCTCGGTATGATAAAGTACTACAAACTGGAAATATGTCCAGGATATGGTCTACAACGGATGATAAACCGCTTTACAATAAATTGCAAGTTTTTGGAAGAAGTATTTTGCTATTGTAACCAAACTATTTTACTGTTTACATACTATTTCCTCCCTTAATCTTCCCAAACATAAAAAAAAACAAGTAAAATTGCTTAAGTCGGGACCACATACACAAAAACTTACTGCAATTAATGAGTGAATAAAATGAAATTAAATTAATAATTAATTAACGATAAAATAAAAATTCGTCCTAGTACTTAAGCAGGCCTCGAAACGTCGCCTCTTTAACCTCATATTCACAACTCTTACCGGCTGGACCACACTACCATATAATTTGGTCTGATAAATACGTCGTCAGAGTATCTTTTAATCAGGAACTGCAAACTAAGGCACAATTACATATTTGTATTTTTATGTACTTATTTGTATTATCGGGTTAGCTCGATATTATTATTAAGTGCACCTTGCCTCATTTGTGTTTGCATATCTGATATGACTAAATTACATTTGATGATGGGGTCACAGTATCTCCTAGTCGATTCCTTTTGACTATACGAAAGTAAATCAATATTACCTGTAAATAATAATTTGTATTTTAAGGCGCATAGCATAAAAATCCATCACACACATAAGATGTTTTTAAATAATAATAAAAATGTACACTTTTTTCAGGGCTGTGGCTGCATATTTAAGAGCACTTAATCTTTCGCCTAACAATGCCGTCGTTCATGGAAATCTGGCGTGTGTTTACTATGAACAAGGTCTCATTGATTTGGCCATTGACACATACAGGCGGGCTATTGAGCTGCAACCAAATTTCCCAGATGCATATTGTAATCTGGCGAATGCTCTTAAAGAAAAAGGACAGGTAGGACAAAAGAATTTGATGATCCCTACGTCACTAAAACTATTTACTTCACTTCTCCGTACACTTTTACTGCTCTAATCATATTCATAACGATTATTCGACTTCTATGTTTTCTAGGTCAAAGAAGCTGAAGAATGTTACAACACTGCACTTCGACTTTGCTCAAATCACGCAGATTCTCTTAATAATTTAGCAAATATAAAACGAGAACAAGGATTCATAGAGGAAGCCACCCGACTTTATTTAAAAGCCCTCGAAGTTTTTCCAGACTTTGCTGCTGCACATTCAAACCTAGCATCTGTCTTACAACAACAAGGAAAACTGAAGGAAGCTCTTATGCATTATAAAGAAGCAATTAGAATTCAGCCGACATTTGCTGACGCTTATTCGAATATGGGAAATACCTTAAAGGAATTACAAGACGTTAGTGGAGCACTGCAATGTTATACACGGGCCATTCAAATTAATCCTGCGTTTGCTGATGCACATAGTAATTTGGCAAGCATTCATAAGGATTCAGGAAATATTCCCGAAGCAATTCAATCTTACCGGACAGCCTTAAAGCTTAAACCTGACTTTCCAGATGCATATTGCAATTTGGCTCATTGTTTGCAGATTGTTTGTGATTGGACAGATTATGATGTACGAATGAAAAAATTAGTAAGCATCGTTGCTGAGCAGCTGGAGAAAAACCGTTTGCCGTCAGTACACCCTCACCATTCAATGCTCTATCCGCTTACACATGAATTTCGAAAAGCTATCGCAGCTAGGCATGCTAATTTGTGCTTGGAAAAAGTCCATGTATTGCACAAGCAGCCATATAATTTTGCAAGGGAACAATTAAAAGATGGCCGATTACGAATTGGATACTTAAGCTCTGATTTTGGAAATCATCCTACCTCTCATTTAATGCAGTCTATCCCTGGCTTACATGACCGTTCAAAAGTAGAAATTTTCTGTTACGCCCTTAGTCCTGATGACGGAACCACATTTCGTCAAAAAATAAGCCGGGAATCAGAGCATTTTGTGGATCTTTCGCTTATTCCCTGTAATGGTAAAGCAGCCGATCAGATTTACAATGATGGTATACACATCTTAGTTAATATGAATGGTTATACCAAGGGTGCCAGAAATGAAATATTTGCCCTTAGACCAGCTCCAATACAAGTTATGTGGTTAGGATATCCTGGCACAAGCGGAGCAAGTTTCATGGATTATATTATAACTGATGCAGTTACTAGTCCCATGGAATTGGCTTATCAGTACAGTGAAAAGCTGTCATACATGCCTTACACATATTTTATAGGAGACCATAAACAAATGTTTCCGCATCTTAAAGAGAGAATCATTGTTTGCGATAAACAACAGTCGTCTGTTGTAGATAATGTTGCTGTTATCAATGCCACAGACTTATCACCTTTAGTTGAAAATACAGATGTAAAAGAAATAAAAGAAGTCGTTAATGCTAATAAGCCTGTAGAAATTACACTTAAAGTAGCGGAATTGCCGAGTACAACGCAAATAGTATCGATGATTGCCTCTGGTCAGGTACAGACATCTTTGAATGGTGTTGTTGTTCAAAATGGACTTGCAACTACACAAACAAATAATAAAGCAGCCACAGGAGAAGAAGTCCCGCAAAATATTGTTATAACAACACGTCGTCAATACATGTTACCCGATGACGCAATTGTTTACTGCAACTTTAATCAGTTGTATAAAATAGATCCTCAAACGCTGCAATCCTGGGTATACATTTTAAAAAATGTGCCTAAATCAGTTTTGTGGCTTTTAAGATTTCCAGCAGTTGGAGAGCAAAATATTAAAAAGTCTGTCAACGATTTGGGTAAGTACATAAATAAATATTAAGAAAAATACATATTACCCAGTTAAATTATCATGGTATGTCAATAGGACTGTCTAGAACAAAAAAATATGTTTTTTAAAATTATTGTTGAAAGATGTGAATATATCTGTAAGTTAGTTAGTTTTTAAAGTTCAGTTTTTCTTGGACGTACCAGTGTTGGTGACAAGTATTCGCATAACGAAATTATTTGGAATCATTCAATCGATAAATATTTGTCTATTCCCAAATATTAATTATTTACTTAATAATATTTTGTGTGCTTTTTACATATTTTTAGGTATTTCATCTGATAGAGTAATATTTTCGAATGTAGCTGCCAAGGAAGAACACGTACGCCGTGGACAACTGGCTGATATTTGTCTAGACACTCCACTGTGCAATGGTCATACAACATCCATGGACGTTTTATGGACCGGAACCCCAGTTGTTACACTCCCTGGAGAAACATTAGCTTCCAGGTAAATATTTCTATATGTAGTACTAATTTGTTTGTACATATTTGCGAGGACTTGCATCCTTATAACCGCCTACTTTTAAAATTTCAATAGTTAGGTTAACTTACTAATTCCAATCTAATTTCAGGGTTGCAGCATCGCAATTGGCCACACTTGGCTGTCCAGAGTTAATAGCACACAGCAGAGATGAATATCAAGAAATCGCGATTCGCTTAGGAACAGAGAGAGAATATTTAAAAGCTTTAAGAGCGAAAGTATGGAAAGCACGAGTCGATAGTCCATTGTTTGATTGTTCACAATACGCCAAAGGCTTAGAAAATCTATTCTCACAAATGTGGGAAAGATTTAATAAAAATGAAGAACCCGATCACATTTCTTCAGAATAAACATTACAAAAAGACTTGAAAAGTTTCAGTGAGCCGACCAGAGAGTGGATTGAATTTCATTGACAAATGTATGCATATTTCATATAATTATATAATTATTTCTGTATAAGAGGAAGGTAAAGTTTTACTACTTATACATAAACTTATTTTTGATCAATTGAACACGCTTTGATAACCAATTTGACCTTCTAAAATAAGACGTTACCATGTTTAAGAAATAAAGTCGCATGATATTGAAAAAATGTTTTATTTAATTAAAGAAAGTTTACTTAATATATACGAAAAACATCGTTATTTTTATTTTATGGTTCGGATGTGTCAAACATTTAGCATCAGTTGCCACTGCTGAAAGCACTTTCACCCACACCGCTCAGCATGGCTCCCACCCAGTTGAGGCATGGTCCGCGGTTGTCACAAATCGGAACCCGAGCAGTTAGCTGAGCGTATGTTAAAGGACGTTGCTCCAACAGTAGGATCCGTCTCCACGAGGACTGCGAGCTCAAATGAGGAAAAGCCGTCATTCGCACACCGTCCATGGGAGTAACCTTGGTCGGTCACGGATGGCCCCAGCCTTAATCTGACGCTGGAGATGGAAGAAAAAACGCTGGTTGTATTTGAAAGGACCGGTCGGGTATATATCAATTGGTTTTATTGTCGATCCCGGTCGCTCGTACGGACCTAAGCTTGCCATAGAGAGACTTCACTTTCTTATAAAGACTAAATCACTTTGTTTATTTCATTATATTATATTTAAGAATTTCTTTTATTTACTTTTTACATAAGTGACATTTTTTATTCTGGAATGCGGGTATTACAATTGCCATGATACATTTTAATTACACCTTCGCAGCGAAAGTACGTATTAAATATATTACTGTAGCCGTGGTCCTTCCACCATGTACAGAGCTGCCTATTCCACACGCAATCTAATCTGTATATTAAATTAGGGTATTCATATCCAAGTAATGTGAAGAAATCCTGATCTCCGAGGTGGCCCCTAAAAGAATATTTCGCAACTAATCGATTAACTTCATTCGGTGTAAGCATCTCAATGTAAGTTTTTGAATCTCTTATGCGGTTAAAAAGCATAAGCACTACACCAGAGTTGAGACCAGGGTAGCCGTGACGGTCGTTAATACGATTAAATACCAATTTATTTGTATTGTTATTTGCTAATTTTGTTAGGTGGTATGGACTACCGAAAGTTGATTCCGGATATCGTGAACGATAACGGTAGAGTATATGTCGGTAAACCGGTGTTAGTTCTGGTGCCAATCCAAAAAGTTGCTGTGGCAAAAAACGATCGAATTCAGCAAACAATAATCGAACGTCCGAACGGAAAACAATATCACAATCGAACAGAATAGCATGGGTTAAGCTTGGTTCAGCAATGCGATGCAAGCCAAGAGATAGAAAAAAAAGCGAGTCGCTGTAATACGAATTTGGACCTGATGTAAAATATGGCGACAAAGTGTCCGTTATATCTTGTATTACGTTGGAACAGACTTTCACGTCATAGATCGTATATATTATTACTCTCTTAAATTTTCTAATATTTCTTTGAAGTATTTCTATCACAGATACTTCGCTTTCTTTATCTGTTATTACATGTAAATGCAATTGAGCATTAGAATATTTAAATAAACTATGTGCAAACAAATCAAACTTCATATGTAGTCGATAGTTCTCTCTAGTATATATAACAAATATATTATAGTTCGATGAAATTGATTTTGTATGTGAGTTAAGATTCAGTTGAACAGACGAGTAATTTAATAAATATTGCATTGGCTTTAAATTAGGATGATCTGATGTATTTGGTCCTTGCTTATTAGAAGGATATCCTTTTTGTATCATGCCAATTTTTGTCACAGTGTTTATTCGATTTGACAGAAATATCGAATATATTTTATTACGAAATTGGTCGGCATAGGCAAAAATTATAAGAACACAAATTAATAAAAGTGTCAATAACAATGTCAGCTTTTTTTGCCATTTACATCGAGATGCCCACTTTTTAGGATGGATTGCTACTCTCCGTTTAACAACTAGTTTAACATTTTCATGTTCTTCCAACAGTTGAGATTTTACATCGAAATTGACTGGATGCGTTTTATATTTCCGACTGATGTAAAATGTGTACTTTGCCATTTTGGAGTTTTGAAGTACCTGGCAAATTTAAAATTTATATAAATTTAAATACATATGTACATCTAACTGTTCTTACTTGTAAAAATATACACTTCACCTTCAAATATCTTCATAAATACATACATACACAAATGTATTACTTTAAAAAACATCGACTGGAAACTTCAGGCATAAAATAACACAGTACATGTTTATGAGCGATTATATTAAAACGTAAACATACATCTTTTTCTGTTTTTGATAATCAATAATTTGTTCAATTGCTTAGCGATTTCAAAATTATTATCGTTCGGTTGTTTGTCGATATTCCTATAATCGAATATGTGGGAAGTTGGTAATTGTTCGTTTTAGTCTACCAAGGGGAAGAGCGTCTCAATAAGGTGGAAGTTGTGTCTATCTTTTTACTAGAATTCCATTTCCGGTGGAGGAGCTTAACATCAAATTTTTAAGTTTTTTCAATATAAGCGAATATAAATTTCCGATATCGCTGGTAGCTCAAGACCGTAGTTTTTCCTAATCGATACAAACGGTTTCGAGATGAGCAAATCATAGTTGAGCACCATCGTATATCTTACATTGTAAATGTTTTATTCATATTGCATATTTTTAAATTTAAAACATATAATTGTGCAGTTTTGCACTTGGCAGGTAAAACTATATGTTTTAAACGTGTATATCACAATCTCTATACGTTTTGTTATGCGTGTGTCAAACCTTCAATGTAAAAAAAACTTAATATAATACAAAATTTATTTTCAATAATTTTGCATTTACATTTAATTGATCTAGTACTTAAAAACAGACATTAACAAAAATGGCACAATAACAAAAATAAACACAAATATGGAGCTGGAACCAAGTTCCAAAATTACCGACATTAAATAATCGTTGCTAACTTGACGCATATTCTAACTTGATGTTCATAGTTCCAGTCCCATAATTAAGTAAGTGTTCAATCAAACTCGTTCGACAGCTAAACAACAACAATATTGTTGTGACATACACAGACTAACTAAATTCAATAAATAAATCTGCAATATTAATTTTAAATTACGGTAATTATGTGAAAACATAGCCTTACTTAATTAAATAATAAATTATATATATACCTGTTCTTTTGTGATTTATAATTATATATCGTGTTTATATACAGCGTCTCCCACGTTATAATTGTACGATAAAGTATTTGTTTGCAAAATGCAAACACAACTTTAAAAGGGAACAAAACAGCAGAAACGAGACTAAATTCCTGAAAATATAAGTTGTGCAGAGAGTGTTTAAACCGTGTTATATTGCCATAAACTTACATTTAAAATAAGCCTGATAGCCAACTAATAAGAAACCGAAAATGTGGGTTTGTTTCAAACTATTATAAATAAAAGATGCCAAATACTTGGCCAACTGACTCGATCTAAAATTACGACTTTGTCTCTCAGTATTGCGAAGGGGCTAAGCACACCAGCTGAGTAAAATTCGCAGCTTAAAGCGGGTGCCTGTGTGTATTTGTTTTATTTTGCGTATTTACGCAACAGTTTGGGCGGTTTTAATTGGTCCTTTGCAGTGCAGTGGTGAGTTATCCAAACAGCATCCTCCGATCCTATAGAGTGTATTTATTCTTGATCAGTGCGCCGAGCTGACACACTTGTTCCGTGTTATTAATATCGATAAAAATCGATTTTAACCGTTGGTTTTCCATATCTCGGAGACTATAAGAGCTAGAGGCACCCAATTCATGTTTGCGTATAGCTGACGTAAATATTGGTACCTCTGTATTTTAGATACCTCCCCCAAACCACAAATCAAAGAATACAGTATTGCAAATTGCTTTTGGTGTGTGTGCCTAAATTCGTTGAAATATTTCAGGGCGTCGGTCTCAGAGACTATAAAATCTTTAAGTTATACTATACTATTCTATATACCGTAAACTATACACTGTTCAAGTTTGTTTCAAATAATCGATAACGCCTTGTTTTTTTTTTATTATCGACATTTATCGGCTTTTGTTTTCACATGGTAGCTTTAGCTTTGTTCTCTTTCTGAATTCTAAAATCTTAACGATTATACCCTCGATTTAGTCTAGAACTAATTCAGGAATTTTATTTGCACTTACTTTTTTGTATATATATATATATGTTCTGTGCCTACATTGTATTTATATTTATTTTTATGTCTTTTTGTTGCAGTATGTTGGAATCCGCAAATCAGCAATAAAACTTATAATATAATAGCAGAAAACTCGATACAAAATGTATCGAAACGTATAGGAAAATTATGTATCAGTTATTTTTAAAAAATAATAAAATAAATAAGTAAATCTAGATTTTGTATTTGATAAACGTAATATTAAAAACAAAGCAAAAAAAGCCATTTTATATGTCTGTAACCGCACAAAAAAATTAATTATGTACATGTAATGACAATAAATACAAATAGACTTCAAAAATAAAAATTATATTAACTGTCTTTTTATGATAGCTGATCAAAGTACTCGAGGTAGCGCAGAAAGTGACACTGTAACACATTTTAGTACATTGCATTTGTTTAATTTTACCACACTTTTTTTTTTAAAATGTTGAGTTACTTAACCGATCTTGCCGAAACTTTTTGCATTCGAATCTTTTTTTTTCGAAAATAGCTTTATAATGTTAGGGTGTAGATTTTTATCGATTTTAGAAAAGGGGTACGAGTTATTGATCTTTTGAAACAAACAAGATTTGCGCGTGCCATGGACGAGTTCAATTGTAATTAAAGGTTCTAGCTCTTATAGCTTTCTAGATCGACCCGTTCCTATATACGAACGGACAGTCATACCTTTCAGCTTTCGAATTCATACAAGGTCTCACTCTGATTGCTTTTGTGTTGCTCGTTGTTGATTACCAGGGTAGCTTTCTGCTCAAGTACAATTTGAGCTAGGAGGTTATCCCGTAGTTCTGCTTTTATGGAATTTCATTCCTTAGGTTAGCTTTCTTAGGTGACCTGTAGCACAGCAGCTATTTCGCCAGGGTTTAATTTTGGGTATTCAGGTGTTGGAATAATGTAGTTACCAGCGATCGAATTTTATTTTTCTTGATTTCCAACCCCGAGAAAGAGATCGTATGTGGCCGTCCAATGTGGAGCAGATGCTACACAGCTTCCGAACTCCATAATAATACTTGTATATTTTTATATATATAAAATGTATCTATTTATGATATATAATTCTATAATTTTCTATAACTCTATAATTTTCTTTACACTTTCAGCTTTTTGGTTATTGGTAATTTATTTTTCTTCAGTCCACAAGTTTATTAATTATTTATTGATTATTTCAATAACACCCTGCCAGTTAATGATAAATTTAGTCCGACAAAAATGTTCTTATCGATCGCCCCACCATTAATGGACTTTGTTGATGAATTGTTATGGATTAACCAGCTAAGCAATCAAAATCTAACTGTGCTCTATGACAAATCAAATTATGTTACTCCCAACACAAAACTTTTAATTGAACAAGCTTTCATTCAGCCACTTAGTCTGCAAGATCAACAAATTCTTTTTGATGATTTACAAAAGCAAAACAGAAATATTGCGCATCAATATGGACTGACGCCGGCTAAAGTATGTATTCTAAGCAGCATCATAACTGCATTTCTTTACTGATAATTACTGTATTTTTTAATTGATCATTTTAATATTTTTGTGGAAAAATACAGCTTCCCCAGCTTGTTGAAAACAATCCACTAATTTCAATAGAAATTTTACTAAGGCTTATGTTGAATACGGACATAACAGAATATTTTAATATTTTGGTGAATATGGACATAACACTACATTCGATGGAGGTTGTTAATAGGTAGGTATCCTTCAAAAAATAAACTTTTCAGATACATATGGGGCCCCCATATGAAGAAAAACCACATAAAGTATTTTTCTATAGCTGAAGTGTTGACGTTACAGTAACAATAATATTGGTATATTGCTATCGAGTTTCAGTTGGCTTTTAAAGTAATTTTATAGTCGTTTATCTAATCACGGTAAAAATTTGAATATTCTTTTTCAGATTGACAACATCTTGTCCGTTACCTACCGAATTTATCCACTTATATATCAGTAATTGCATTTCTGCATGTGAAACTGTGAAAGATAAATATATGCAGTCGCGTTTGGTTCGACTAGTTTGCGTATTTCTTCAGTCCTTGATTAGGAACAAGATCATAAACGTTAAGGTAAGTGCTGAACAAGTATAATGTTCAACTGCATTGATTTGGCTTTTTCGCATGTTGTCCACATTATTGAAATTTCGTAAATCTTTAAAAAATTATAATAGACATTGTTTTCATTTTGTATTTCAGGAGCTCTTCATTGAAATAGAAGCGTTTTGCGTAGGATTTAGTAAAATTAAAGAAGCTGCCGCTCTCTATCGCCTTATAAAGCATTTAGAAACCGGAGATACAATTCAAACTTCAAATGCTGTAACAAAGTAATAATTTTTTTGAAAATAAAAGTAAACCAAATTAAATTATTAATTGCCTAACCTTTTATTTATATCTTGCCATGCTATTTGTTTGGGGCTTACCTCATATGATAATATAGCTCAACATTGTCATCTGGCTTCGAATTTCCGCTAGCTTAACTACATCAGGGAGATAGAATTGGCGTCAAGATCATCTAATGAAGCGGGGAACTTAAGAAGGTGTAGTTCATACACTGGATACGCAGGATTCTACTACTTCAAGTGGATTTCCGTGGTTCTGTTGTAGGCCCAGACGTTACGATGGGACTGGTTCTTCGATCCTGGTAGGGTTAGGTCCATGCTGCAACACATCGTATAATATATACTAAGTTCACTAATTGGCTTACTTAAGGCGAGCTTCACTTGGCGTTCATCTTGCAGGAAAGGAGTTCTTTTTCCGAACAAGCGAACTGTCCCTTGTATAAGTAGTCTAGACCAATTCTGTTGTGATCATATATCCGCTTCAGATTGCATGATACCAATCCCCTGCTGCAAACACAATTCGCGTACATCAATGGCAGATAGCGTGATGTCGCTCTACATTAGATCGTCCGTAAGATTGAGAAGGCATTGGAGGTGAAGAAATTTGCTTTGTGGTCCTTCCTGCTTTTATGACAAAATGGCTAAAACATCTACGACGGGACGAAATTTGGGAACAGACTGTAGGGTATGGGGTAATTTTTTTCATTTGCATTCCCGGATCAAAAACAAAATTTCCAAAAACGAAGTTGTGGGTTGGCCAGCTAAACCCCTTTTGTGGGTTAAGCTGGGCCTACGAGACCTGGGTTACAGAGACTCCTCTAAATAGAAAACAAAAGGTTGAAATCGACTTTTATCGATATTAATGAAACGGAGCAATCAAAGAGAAATTGTTTTAATTGATTGTACATGCAAACTGAATGAGTCTAAGATTACCTTTCCAGGCATTGTTTCCCAGATTTAACCCATTCTCATTGAGTTCAGGGTATAAAAAGTGAATAAAAAACTATTTTATCATAATCTTGACATATTTAATGCATATTTTACACAAACATGATACCATTCAACTTATTAATACACAATAGTTTTTAAATTGCTTTGGTTAGAGCATGTTTAAAAACAGATTTCCAAGTCACTTGGAAAAGTTGATAAATTTAAAAAAGTAAACAACAAATTTTTCTAAATATTTATTCCAGCCTTTGTTGCTTGTCCTCTGTAGCGCTTAATGTAAATCTCTTCAGGGTCATATTTTGCCTGCAACTGCTTCCATTCCTCAGGCTTGTGATCGATAATGTATCGGATAACTTTGTCAGTGTTTTGTTTCTGTTTTTCACTGCACTTGCTGCATTCTGTTTTTAGAGCATCAGGCAGAGATTTTTTGAGCTCTCGACCTTCGGGTGTGCACTTTCCAGTATCAACCAAGCATTTAAAATAATTATCGAACAGCCGCTCGGATTTTAATATTTCATCCACATCGATGTTATCATATTTTGTAGTATATTTCTCCTCGGCAGCAACATACATTATCGCCAGTGTTAGTACCAAGAAATAAGCCTTCATTTTGATGCTATCTATAAAAAAGAAACGGTATTTCGGTTAGAAGATTTTAATACAACAAGTCAGAACGTTGCAGTCGGGTGGTACCGACTGCGTAATACTCGTGCTCGATCTTAATTATTATTATTTGGAAATTTTGTTTTTGTTTTGTAATTTGTGGAAGCGTATAATGACATAATGGAATCTCTTTTTAATTTAAGAGTAAGTCATGTCTGAGTCCAGCTCTAGTAAAATTTCTTCTTCTAATTTTTTCAGGGTATGATCAGTTATCTACCTTCCAAATTTTGTGACTAGAGATAAAAAACTGTGCGATATAAAGATTTTCTTGATTTGGTAGAGGGCGTGGCCGGGATTTGATATCACAATTTTTGGGGATCTATCAGCTATAAAGATTCCAAATTTGCTGACTTCATATAAGGTAAACTATGTGACTAGGTCAAAAACTGTACGAGATCAAAAAAAATATTTCCGATTTTTGTGAGGAGGCGGCGCTAGTGGGCGTATCCGGTCCAATATTTGGTGGATGTCACTAGAAATCCACATACCAAATTTAAAGTCCAGCTTCGATAAATGTGTAAACTTTGTTTTGCCTAACATAGTTCAGGGTATAATTAAAGAACAAATCTTCACAGCACAAGACGAAAAAACTGGTTTTCAGGAGCGGAGAAACGATTGTTGCATAAGTTTTTTGTTATTTTCACGTAACTACCAAAAGTCGTTAAATAGCTATGCACACATTTTCCATAAACATCAATATATGTTTGAATAGACACACACATAGTACTTAGCGCGAATTAATTCAAGGTTTACGATTTACTTTGAGTGAACTATTTGCATGCAAGCACAGTCTTGAAGATCAATGTAATAACAATAGATAAGAGACAAAGCCAAGTTAGCTAATCACACACAAATTTATATGCATTGGCACAAAATAAATGTATGCAATTAAGATTATCAATTCAACTAATTCATATTCAAATAAGCGTAACTTACTATTATTAAGAAAAACGAACTTTGTAAAGCTGCACAAAACAAGTTGTGAAATAACCAAATAACTCCAACGAACTGACGACGATGTCAATGACGCTGGCTTTTATACCTGGTCAATAGATAGATACGTTGTTTACCTTTATATATATATATATACATATATATTGTGTATATCTATATCTATGAACTTTGATGCTTTAGACTTTAAAACGTAAGGCCGTCTCGCTTGAATGTCAAATTGGTAATTAGTGGAGGTGCATTATTAACTTTGTATTTGAAATTTATCATACGTACATTGAATACATTTATATGTATTTATATAAGAGTGCAGCTCAAAAGAATTGGACGATTCAATTATCGTATGACTCAAGACTGATGAGTACTTTTTTTTTACAAAAAACCTGTTGCTTCATTCATAAATTATTGCATTTTCCAAGAAATGCATTTTAGGAAAATTTAAAAAATTAAAATAACACATTTATTTAATTAAAATTTTTTTTTATCCTTCTTGCAATGTCCGTCGCACTGTCTGTCCGTCCGTGTGGCGAGAGGCTTGTTATATGAGATAGACTCATATTATTCAGACAAAGTGTTAAGATTTTTGTTTCACAGCTACTTGCCAAATCTGGCAAATCGATAAAAAAAAACTGCTTAAAGCTATAGTCCCTTGCCAAGAATACGAACAAGACTCAATATGGGACATGCACTAGATAACCCCCAGCACCCATTTTTGGAGTCACCAAATTTGAAAATCATATGGTTGAATATATATAAGAATAGTGCAAATCTATAATCTATAAGTATAATATAATATATGCATTTTTCCCATAATCCCCTATAAAGAGACAAAACGTAGCAGATTTATAGTCCTATTGAGTATGGTCGTAAAAGTCAAATTATGATCGATAATTCTCATAAGGTCGTTACTATAATGTGTGAAGAAGGAAGGAGTGGCTTACCGAGAAAATAGCCTTGCTAAAATCTATTTCGAAATATCTATAATTTTCGTCAATATTCTTGAAAGGCAGTTTTTTAAGCTTAAGGTATTACACAGTCTGACCACCTTCGGATTACTTTTCGTGCCGGAACTCAATAGGGTCAGAGGGAGCATCATTAATGGAATTGAGTGGTCTGAGTACCTAATCTATTGAACGGTTTTTTTCCGATTCAAATGGGGCCACTCCTACCTTACTCCATACGTGGCCATATACTATGTGGAACACCATGGCATGTGCTATCGATTTAATTAGGCAGCACACCGTAGGAGAGCTGGCAGTTGCACGCGAAACAAACAAGGATGGAAGTAGCACACCTCGATTTTACCCTATCCTACACACGAGTGGAACATCGCAACGTGATGTACCGTACCGGTGTACGGCAATGTCCGGTGCACGCAGGTTTGAGAGCACAGGGCACCTGTAGCGCGTGGCACCTGTACTCGATCATATACGAGGTTGGACACCATGGCATGTGGAACTTCAGTGGCATCTGATTTCGCTTAAGCTTGTCCACATCTGAGGTGTCCGACACCCTGGCATGCACGATTAATCCAAGAGGTGCTACACCGCAGCAGTACCGGCACGCGTGTACATTCATTATTTCTGTGCTCTACCCTCAAAACGCTCCATCTACCACTACTCTGTTTTCGTCGTAAGTCGAGTCACAGCAGAACAGTGCTCGGGAAGTGTCCACGTCGGCCATAGTTCCGGCATGCGACTCGCGAATCAGGCATGCTTCTTTTTCAAAAAATAAAGAAAATATTTACAATATTTAATATTTAAAAATGTTTAATGTTTAAAAATGCATCGATTTTGAATGTAGAATCGATCCAAATGAAAAATCATGACCAAATTTATGGGTGTTTGAAACATGAGACCTATGGGTCCAAGAGCTTTACATGTCCACATTTTTTTAAATTTTTCATGATTTTTGACAAAAAATTTAACCCCCTCAGAATTATGTTAAATGTTGATTTTTATACCATTTGTGGCCAAAAAAAAAACCGATTAAAAACGGAAACTCGCAATTTTAAATTTAAAAATTTTCGAAAATCTATAACAGGCTTTTTTTCTAAAAAAAAAAATAACAAAAAATTTTTGTTTTCAAAAATGCATTAATTTTAAATGTAAAATCAATGTTAATGAAAAATTATAATCAGAATGCCATCAAACACGAAAATCGGTTCAGTTTTGACAAATTTATGGGTGCTTCAAATATGAGATCTACGGGTCCGAGAGCTTTTCATGTCGAAATTGTACAAGTACTTTGTAAAATAAATAACTTCAGTTTATCTTCACCGATCATGGTGAAACTGGAAGTGGATCTTTGGGTGCTGTAGTGTAAATAAATATCTGGTGTCTCTAGGACGGAAAACAATTAGAATTAAGCTTAACAAATTGGTTGTTGTTGCAGGTTTTTATCGATCATCTGATCAAGAATATATTTCCTTTGTCAGCTCCTCCTACCTGTTAGTTACACAGTTTTAATAAAAAAAACCATTTACCCATTTTAGCCATTTTCAATGGGTTCAGGGTATAAAAAGTTACTTTTTATCGTTATACAAATTGTAGGAATTAAATGTGTTTACAAGAAAAGATGCAATTCATTGGGGGAAGGTTTTCTAAATACCTTTCGCTTATGCGATTTTAAGTTAAAAAACAAATCTTCAATTCTGCAGTTAAAGTTTTGTGATTAGATATAAAATTTGTTATATGACCTAGTTGATTTAGGCTGTGAGCCACTGTATATATTTATATTATGTTTATACACATAGCAATTATATATATATATAAATTTATATATATACTATATATATATATATATAGTTGGTATAGTAGGATATGCATGTATTCTGTACCCATGCAATCGCCAGTACAAATTCATACGTAAATTCTGAGTGCATGTGAATTATTTTTATCTTGAATATCGTGTTGTTGTTTTTTTTGTTATTTTTGTTTTAGAACAAAGTTTTTGTGATCGGTAAATATCGATCTGCTTATTTTGTTCAGTCGCACAGTTGTTGAGAACCTGTTAAAATCGATGAATATTAGTGTTACCCCAAAATGCCGTTACTCGAACGAAATGACAATTGCTTTACATAATATTTGTGCCCAAGTTTCTACGCTTGAAAACAACTTCCTTAACAAATAATAATACTAATAATTTGCCAAATACAATGTTGCGCAATGCAACTATCCAAAACATTGTACGCACGAATTTAAGCAATTAAGTGTGCACGCGAACTGCAACTGATCGATTATTATTGACAAATTTAAGCAATAAATTCCTTGTAAACGTAATCAGCTAGCAAAATGAATAAAGTAAGTTGAGTCATATTTAATTAAAGTGTAACAGTGCAAAGTGTGAATATATGTTGTACATATATATATATCTACGTATATAAAGATCTATATATATCTCTATATATATATGTTATTTATATATATAAAAGTATATCAAATATATATCAAAGGTTCGTACATTGCTGGTGGTCTACGCCAAAATTGAGAATGTGTAAAAGGGGTATAATGATTTTGTGCGTATGTATGCAACAGGCAGGAAGGAAGCATCGTTGACCTCATAAAGTATATATATACTCTTGATCAGCATCACTAGCCGAGTTAATTTAGTCATTGCCGTCTGCCTCTCTGTCTGTCTGTGTGTATGAACGCGTCGATTTCAGAGAGCAAATGCCGTTCAAGTTTATTTCAAAAGATCGATAACTTTCCGTTTTCCCACTATCGATGTTTATAGCTTTTTTTACCGGGTTAAAACTATAAAAGCTAAACTAACTAAACCATAAAAGTTGCCACCACTTCTCTCCACTCGTTGCCAATATCAATAAAAATCGAATCAATAACTACAGATTGGCAAATTGTTTTGCATTAGTGTGGGTGTGTGAATTCGTTTATGTATGTGCGAATGCAAACGTGTTGAAATGTTTATAAAGACAGACCGCAGGGCTTAGGTTATATTCTAGTCGGGCGGCGCCGGCTAAAGCCTTCTCAATTATTTATAAATACTTTGAAACCTTTCGGTAGACTTTTGCACGAAGTGACACTTTTACATTAAGTTTTGTGCGATTCCCGTCATGCTGTCCGTCCGTCCATCCGTCAATTCGGCGCTATTAAAGATAGAGACTTAAAACTTTGGATATATACTTGTAGTAATCCCCGTCAGACATAGTATTCCGAGGCTGGCAAATCGATAGCGTGTCGATGCTTCCCGAAACGAAAATCGATAACAGATAAATAATTTCCACAATTTTAGAGCTGGATTCACCGAATTTTGTATACATACAGCTGGGGATTTCCCCCAAAAATTTCGACCCTGATATCCCGGCTTCGCCCACACCCACGAATACTTGGTATTTTCACGAATCATATATTTTTAGGCAGGCGATGTAGTTTTTGTTAACCAAAATTATCAAGCTAAAACCACAGACGCGGTCAGCGTTTCTCAAGGAGATGTGGTTGAGCTCATAAACACAATATCTACTTCCGGAGACACAAGGTACGTAAATAGGTCACTAATTTGCATAATTTTGTATCTTTCACAAGTAATACTCCAACTGATTTGGAGCTACAAAATTGCAGAGCCCTCACACAAATTTCACTTCCATGTTCTTACTGCACATTTAAACCTAGAATTTCAAACTTGCGTCACTTTTGGCCTAAAGGAATAACACTATTAGTGAAAGACTTTACAATTTAGAACTTTCCCTATTTTGCTAAAATAATATAATCGACCTGCCGCTTGCCATCTAAGTCACTTAAAATCCGTTCGCCAATTTCGCGAGTGCATATGTGGGATGGTTCTGTAATGGTGCGACTTGGAATTCTAATAGAAATTTGGCAAGACCGCACTCATCCGCATGAGTGCCAGCTACTTAAAGGTGTCTCCAATGGTACTAGCACATAAAAGCCGTAGAGCGCATCTCGAATTTAATCCAATTAACTTCTACTGGCTTATAAACTGACGCTCTCCCCTTAGCTTGGACTACAAAATCATCCAGTATATCTCCGTGCCGAAACCTATTTGGGCTTATTCTCCGAGTTATGGGGTAGTGCAAGCAAGATTTAGAGAACCATCCGCGTTACAGAATGGGATTAGGACTGCGAAGGATTGTCAACCTAAATTTGAGTTTGTGTAGGCGGTTGGGTACCTTCTAGTCGGTATTTCCTACACAATTCTATTAATTTGCTTGACTCCTTTTTAGAGTTGTTTTTCATTTGTAATTTAATGTGTGGAAGAATCGATTAACGATTATAATTTCTTAACTTAAATATAATTAATATTTCATCTTACTTACTGTGCAGGTGTTTAATTAGAGTATTTGATTCGGAAAATTCTGTAAAGGAAGGCATGGTTCCAATGGAAGTCCTAGAAGTCAATTCAAAGCTTTCCCTAAATAAAGCAGATGATAATACGTACAATAGCGCTGACTTGGACTTTAGGAAGAGGCAAGTATTCTCCAGTTACCAGCTAATGAATGAATCTTATTCTAATCTAAGCAATTCTACTTATAACACATACTAATTTACGAAAATGAACATTTTGAAATCTGCTTTTAGAACCATCGTTGGGGAGCTTATCGAAACTGAAGAGGAATTTTCAAAAGACTTACAATATGTAGTTGATAAGTATATAAAGGCCGTTGATAAGCCTACGGCACCAAGATCGGCCCGAGACAATAAGGACATTATCTTTTGTAACTTTGTGCAAATCGCTGAATTTCATAACATGTATGCATTAACAAAAAAAAACAATTTAATTTGTTGCGAACTTAACTTGAAATGTTGTTTCAGGGTTCTAAAGGAAGGCTTGAAATGTTATAGTAACCAGCCCAACATGATAGCTAAAACATTTTTAAGGCTCGAGCGCGACTTTGACAAACATGTCGTATATTGTAGAAATGAGCCCCTAGCGCAAGAGTTTCTTTCCATAAATGCCGAAAGCCAGGCTTTTTTTCAGGTAAGCTACAAATAATACTTATTGTATTATATTGTATTGTATATGTAAGTGTATTATGGTTTTGTGCCGGTTTACGTAGCAGGCAGAAGAATGGTTCTGCGACCCCTTGATCAGTATTAATAGCCGAACCGGTTAAGCTATGTTCCTTAGTCCGTCTAAGTAAACACGTCGACCTCGGTAACTTTAAAACTTTAGCCACGCGCCGTACCATGAAGAAATTTAAAATAAAATAAAATTCAATAACCTGTACCGTTAAATAACTATCGATTTTTATCGATTTTTAAACAACTATCGATTTTTACAACTTTAGATTTTTCTAATTTTTCTTTTTCGATATCTTGCCCTGTTTCATTAAGATCGATAAAAATCGATTTCAATTATTGTGAAATTTTATATGTATAAAAGGAGTTGTAATGTTTATAATGACAGATGGTAGGGTATATTCTAGTCGGGCGGTTCCGACTTCCGTCTTCTCACTTGCTTACGTCGTTTTTTTGACATTTCTCCGAAGATATAAGAGCAAGAGGCACCAAATTTGTGTCAACATGTTCGCAAAAACAACAAAAACAAAAAAAAACATGTTAGAACGCTAGAATCGGCCTTTACCTACTGCAGTATACACGTTCATGGTCTTAGCTATGATTTCTATTTTGGAATTTTTTTGTTTGTAATTTCTGTGCGTGCGGGAGGTGTCATTGTAGGAGTGGAGGGAATATTTTCAACACTATTTTAAGGGGGGCTATGCGAAAACTTTCTGCCACATTTACAGCTGTGAAAGGTGTGGAATTGAATTCAAAAAGAAATATTTCAGAACAGCCCTATGGGAGGAATGGCAAAATATCGCAGCGGAAACAACAGGGAAATTTATTTCTTTAACGGAAATTCGTTTGAAAAAAAAGGGAGGCCACAAAAATTATTATCTTTAGAATTTAGTTGTAATTTTGAAGATTTAGTGCAGGCAAAGTTATTAGAATTTAATATTAATTATAACAATAAAAAGCAATGAAATTCTCTTTTAATTATTAAAAGACTGCTCTAAAAACTGCATTTAAATTAATTTTGTAATTTTGTATGCATCTGTACGAAATAAGCTGTGTGGTAGATACATATCTATATCTATCTGTACATGCTCAGATTTATTAACTATAGGGTGTAGTAGTATATGCAAATTGTACATACATATTGATTTTTATTGCACAGACATTCATATGTTCAATGCTTTTCGAAATTGTGTATACGTACAAATGTAGATTATATTAGTTTATTTTTAAATCTAGACGTTTCTCAATATTAAAGCTTTTGCACACTTTAGTGTCTTTTGAATTGTGTTTGCCGTCGTTTCGTATTCTGGACACGTGGATTTGCATTTCATCGGTACCCAATTTTAAATAATAAATAAATAATATATGCATTGCAATAATATAATAAAGATGAATAATAATATATATATATTTGGATATTTGTGCAAAAAATTGTGTTTGAGCATTATTATATCTCGTTATGCAATATTATTTATATTTATATTATATATATCTATAAATAATATGTATGAGTGTTTACATATATACACACATATATATATCTATATATAAATCTGTACATAAAAACATTAGTTAATAAATAAATATGGAGATTTCTACAATTTGAGTACATAGAAGTGAACATACATATATATCCGATTCATAATAAATGGAAAAATTAATGTAAACAGATTCGCGTATATTACACTCATGAATTTAAAATATATATAGTCTGAAAATTGAATATATGTACGCATGTAGGTTGAATTTCAACAAGTGGCATTTTTTTCTATATTATATACGCTAGAAGTTCTCTTTTAGGGGCAAAGCTCAACGATGTGTGCAAAAGCGGCTAGAAAATATACGACAAGTGAACTTTTGAAGTTTTTCTCTGTTCAGATCGAGTTATATACCGATCACAATTTATCGCTTAGACAGCACAACAAACATAACATTTTCATATATGCACAATTCCAAACTATATCATTTTGAAATTGCAAGCGAAAAGCGTTTTTTACAATTTACTGGGGTTTTCGAACTTTCGGAGATTCAATTTAATGAGGTTATAAAAGAAAGGGATAAAAAGAAAATTAATTTATTCACTACAACTTTGGCTATTTTCACCATTCTGACTATTAATTAAATTAGAAATTTAAAAGAAACATTTTTGAATAGAACAAAATAGTGCGATACAAGTGATACCAAAGTTAATGGTAGTTAATTGAAACCGTTACAAATTATCGACATTTGACAGTATATACAAGCATATTGGGGGCGTGGCAAAGCAAGAACACGTAAAATCGCAAATCGATAAAATTTTTAAAACTATTGCTGGAATTCTGCCCAAAAATTTCACAGAAAAAAATGTTTCAGCTCGCCCTCTTCAGCCCTCTTCTTAAGCCTGACAGCCCCGATCCAGTCAATAAGTAGTTAATATTTGCTAAATTTTAAAGATTTTGACCATGGTATACCAGCAATTCCCACTAGAACGCTCCCCATAAAGCCCGCCCCCACGAATCGAGAAAGCATATATCTCCCATAGTTGATTGTATATAACGACAGTTCCCAGCTCTCGGTTATCCTCGGGTATCTCCTCATCGCGTACTAATTTTATTCAAAAGTATACAAACTGTATAAAAGTGAACATATATTTTTTTTACTATTTCAGGAACTATCAGCAAAACTAGGTGACGATAAATCGCTTTCTGAGCATCTGAAGCTGCCTCTTCAGAGAATAAACGACTATAAGCTTCTGTTTCAGGTTTGCATGATTTTGTTGTATATATGCGTGTTTATTTATGTTTTACCATATATTCATATTTTTTGTTGGACATCAGTTTTAATATAGACTGGTTTAACTTTTAATCCACAGGACCTAATAAACTTATCCCAATGCCTCAAAGAGAGTGTTAGGGACTTGGATAGAGCTTTAGAACTAATGCTAAGCGTACCGAGTAGAGCTTATGATAATATATTTATTTCAAGCATTGAGGGATATAGAGGTAACATCAATAAGTTGGGCAGGCTATTGCTGCATGAGTCCTGCACAGTTACCGATAAGGTCGGTAAAGCACATGATCGATATTGTTTTTTATTTAAGTCAAGACTGCTAATAACAAAAATCCGAAAAATATCAGACAAAAAATCGATATTTATTTTGCTTAATATTATAAAGCTTCCCCTATGCGATGTTGAGGACATATTAGAGCAAAGGCAAATATATCTGTCTTTAAAAAAACCTGACAGTTTATCAGATTTACCCATTTCTGTAAAGCCTCAAAATGAGGAAAATCATCTGATCTGGTATAAAGAAATTAAGTCGTATCTCAACCATGAAGTGGCATTGCAAGAACATAATGCAGATGATCTGAAAGTTGATTCTACGAACATTGCTAGAGAAAGTGAATTGACTCTTCGTCTGCCCCACAAAATCGAAGCTCACGATCCAAGTCTAGGTATACGTCCATCTGATGTGGCAGAGAATTACTTTTTAAGTAAGGAAACCAAGGAACGTCTTCAGTTTGAACATCAGCAGCTAATTAAATTCGAACAGGAATCCTTAGGATTGTTGCAAACTCAACAAAATCAAGAAAGTATTTCTCATTCAAAAGTCGAAGTTGAAGCTGAAAACACAAATCTCGCTTATTTCAAGTTAGAAGGCCAAAGTGACTTGAATGTAAAAGACATTCAGCTTTCTGCTTTAGATCTCCAGCAAATTGAGGAGTCTTCGATTAAAACTAAGCCAGCTTCAGAAATATGCGAACAGATAACCGAAATTGATAAAAGCGTATTTAGTTTGAATGAAAATATCATTAACTCGTCAGATGAAAATACTGCGATAGAGGAATCTCATACGATTGATATACGCAACGAAGCTATATCCGAGGGTAAGGACGAAGAAGAATCTAAATTGAATGCTTTGACCGATTTGAATACTGAAATTGTAATAAGCTACCCAAGAGAAGCCAATAACAATAACAATTGCATTGAAACTAAACACAATCCAATCGAACTGCAACACATTCCTGGCTACAATGAATCTATTCAGGATAGTGATAGCGTACCTAGGAATTCCCACAATCGACAGGGGCTTTCAGGCTTTACTAACATAACTGATCAGGCTTCTTTGGCGCGGTGGAATAACGAACTTGCCAATATATCATACAGAAATGATGGCAATCGTTCTTCTTCTTCACAAGGACCGCCCCCACCACCCATGCCACCTCATTTTATGCGAATGCCCGGCTTCTTTCAACCGCTTCCGCTTATCTCGTACGAGACCACCATAGAGATACTAATCGTTAAGGCTCGCCCGCCATCTCCGCCCCCGCGACCGCCGCCGACCGTGAAGCGCGTCGTTGTTCACACTGAGAGTCTTGAGCAGAAGACCCAAAACTTTTTGGAAGGCATCTACGACATATCAACCGCAGACACATCGCTTCGCAATGCTAAGCAGAAAATACGAAATATAAAGACTTCAGTATTAAAATCAACCGACTCCACAAACTATGCACAAGACACGGTTAAAAAGGCAAAGGCTCGCGATTTTGTACATATATTTAATCCACCCATTAAAAAAAAAAATCCCATATTCGAAATTATCGAAGAGCCGGTTAACATAAATGAGCTTGAAGGCGAATATACTGAATCTATTGCTGACGATTTCAGAGAGCCAAGCGCCGATTTTGAAATTCGAGGCAAGAGTATCGCCAGCATGGATGATAACTATTCCGGGTATTCACTGGCCACAAAGCGGCGTGTCGAAAGTAAGTTGCAATCGAAACTAATTTAAAATTAATTGTACAATTGGCTCTATAAGATACTGATCTGATCAGAAGTTGAACAATTCAAAGTGAATTTAATATTTCAAATTCAAAGTAATTAATAGGTAGAGCTTAATTTGAGTTTGAAAAGGTATTTTTGAAAAATATTGGAAATTTATTGTTACGAAACATGCGTTGATATTGATTAGATGTCTCGCGTTCTGAACAACTCCGATGACCTTGTATAATAACTTATATTCTAATTACATCAATCAACTTCATATGATACCTTATATATGTAAGTTAATATTTCGTAAATACCAGTAATATGCATCCTTTTAATACCACCAGTTATTGTATGAAATATGACAATTTGCAATGGACTTTGATTTTTATCTTCCTTTTATTAGGTATTAATTACAACAGCTAAGTTCGGATAATCCGTGGCTGTCTTTCATATTGTGCGCAAAATATTGATAGGTAGCTCCCTAGGTGAGAGTTTATTGTAGTGGAGAATTAAAATATAATGTCATGTAGTTTTTCCTGGTACTTCCCCTAGAATTCAAAAATTGCCATTGCCATTTTTGCCATTCAGAATTTATCCGTCCTATTGCTTTTAAGATAAAGTTGTAGCATGATTGGCTTAAAAATAAATTAAATTCAGAATTCCTTTTTTTTTTACAGAAATATAGAATTAATTGTTTGTACAGTAGAGGATTGTAGACCACTTTTTGCTGGCATTTGCATATATCCAAAGCTATATCCTGTTTAGAATTGAAGTAAATTAAGCAATGCATTATTTTTTGTTTGTTTATTTATCGCATACGATTTTTAACAAATCTCACTTTAGCGTAGTCCAGACGCACAATATAAAGGCAGACCTCGTATTCGCTAATTCTATTGTCCTTCGCTTATCCTCTATTAAAAATATTTAACATATCTTTTTGCTATAAATATATTTTAAGCTACATAATGCTAACAAATTTTTATTGTTTACAAAGAAATAAGTGTGTCCAGGGACTACGATAGGGGCACTTCCTACGATAGCACTGTAGAGAGAAGGCAATATGGCGCCAGTTCACGACGTGATCGAACTTCAGCACTAGATAGAATTGAAGCACGTTCGTCCCTGCTAACGTCCAGCCGAGCTTCGAGTCGTGCCGAAAGTCGCGCAGAAAGTCGTGCTGAGAGCCGTGCCGAGAGCAGCGCATCATATTTACAGTCTAGTAAACATATAAGCTCCCAGCTTATGGGCGATTTGCCCCAACGCTCTATTGATAAGCCTGTGGTCATCAAAATGTTGAAAAGCGTCCAAGTCAACCGTAAGTTTGCAATGCATTTAATATATGTTCTTGTTAAAAAAAACAATTTTTTTTAATGTAACCTATATTATTTACAGCCGGAGAGGCAGCGCACTTTGAAATTCAGTTCAAGGAGCAGCCAGGATTAGTTACATGGCTGAAGGATAATAAGCCCCTGGACGATCGCTTGGCGGATCGAATTGTGCAAACGAGTGCTCCAAATAATTCATATCGCTTGGATATCAAAAATTGCAGGTAACGCCAAAGTCTTAATTGTAATTAAGGATATATTTCCTTATTTATTTTGTAAACTATATATTTGCAGTGAGAATGACGCGGGAACTTATACGGTTCGTGCACAATCGGCAACCGATACAACGACTGTCACAGCACAGCTTGCTGTTGGACAAGGTGGGTTTCGTGGATTACTGATTGAATCACAATTATTGGGTATTCCTTCATTTTTACAGCGTCTGAGCATGACGAAACTAAAACTAATGTGGCGCCAGCATTTCTGGTTAGCCTAAAGGATGCTGAAATGATTGAAAATACTCTGTTTCGTTTCATGATTAAGATCTTGGGCGATCCGAAACCCCGAGTAAAGTTGTAAGTACATCTGAGAAGTTCATATCACTTTATTTTGCTAAGGTTGTACGACATTGATAATCGTTATTTTAAAATGGTTCAATTGCGAAGATATATACTCTCGAATACCCGCTTGGTTTTACTACAATTGATTTTATATTGAATTTATTTTATGTAAAAGAATTTTTAACCTGATTCAAAAATCACATCATCACCATATTTGAAACACTCATAAATTTGTCAAAACTAAACTAAAGATCGATTTTATATTTAAAATGGGTGTTCTGATCTAAGCTAAAGTTTTATCTAAAAACATTTTGTAGTTAATTAATTCTCTTGTAAGGCATATTTATCCATTAAATCTATTACCCTTGCATATTCAGAAACTATTAACAAATATCTCTTGGTTTTTTTGTTTCTTTTCTTAGCTTCAAAAATCAGGAAGAAATTCTTGAAACCAGTGATCGAATTCAAATTATAAGAGATAAGGATTATTTGGGTTTCTACGAATTGGTAATTGCAGAGGTTCAAAAGAGCGATGCTGGAGTCTACTCCTGCAAGGCAACCAATAAACATGGCGAAGCCACTTGCGAGGCTACGGCAACTACAGTGGGTAAGTACAATCAGCCTATATATCCCACTGTTTTAGATTCCATTTTAACTAATCTAAACGTAATTTTATTTTTGCAGAATTTAAAAATCCATTTGGAGCTCTAAGTGGTCAAATTTTGCCCACTGGAGAGAAACCAATTTTTTCATGGAAACGAAACGGAGAAGATTTCGATCCCGAGGAACGATTCAAGGTACTATTTGGCGAGGACGAAGACTCGCTTGCCTTGGTGTTTCAACACGTTAAGCCTGAAGATGCCGGAATTTATACGTGTGTTGCACAAACTACAACTGGAAATATATCCTGCAGTGCAGAACTATCCGTCCAGGGCGCTATTCAAACTCTAAACAGAGAGCCCGAAAAGCCCTCCCTCATAATTGAACATAGGGAAGCTAACACAAGTATCGGAGCGTCCGCCATCCTCGAGCTTCAGTGCAAGGGTTTCCCCAAGCCTGCGGTTCTGTGGAAACATGAGGGTGAAATCGTTCAGGCTGATGAGAAGCATAAGTTTATGTTTGAGGACGAGGAAAGCATGTCCCTAATTATAAAAGGAATCAACACTGAGGACGCCGGAGAATATACCATTGAAGCTGTGAACGAGCTCGGACAGGATAAGGCCTCCATTAACTTGGTTGTTCAAGGTAAGTCTGATATAGAAAAAAAAATTTCTTGCTATCATAAAAATTTTTAAAAAATTTAAATTTTAGCGCCTCCAAAAATACATAAAATAAAGGATATAACTTGTTCAGCCGGTGAAACAGTGAAAATTGAAATTAAAGTTGAGGGGTCCCCAATACCAAATATAGGTGTAACCAGAAATGGAAAGGATATATCCAACGAGAGTAATATCAAAATTGTATCTAATTCAACTGGAAAGGGTACAGAAACGGTTGTTATTGAAATATCCGATATCAAACTCTCTCAGTCTGGCAATTATTCAATTAAGGCCACAAACGATCTTAGCCAAACTTCCGAGTATTGGGATTGTACGGTGAACTCGAAGCCGATTATCGTAAAACATTTAGAAGAAGAATATATCCACGGCGAAAAAGAAACCGTACATATGTCAGTTCGGGTCGATGCATTCCCAGAACCAAAACTAACTTGGTATCATGAGGAGTCTGAAATAAAACTGACCGAGAAGAAATATAGCGTAAGCAGCGACGGCAATACGTACACCCTAAACATATCTGGCGCGACCCGAGTGGATGCTGGCAAATATTCCGTCAAGGCGGTTAACGAGCACGGCTCGGCAACCAGCCAAACGCAGTTGCTCATAAAATGCACCCCGGAAATTAAAAATAAATTGAAGAACATAACGGTTCAGGAAGGCGAATGTAATGTCGAGTTGGCAGTCCAGATAGATGCCTACCCCGTTCCGAGCGTAAAATGGTTTATCGATGGAATTGAAATCGACGAGAAGCGAAATAATTTCAGCCAAACAAATGATAAGGGAACCTATAAACTAGTTCTGAAAGAAGTATCAACTAATATGCAGGGCAACTACTGCTGCAAAGTAATGAACGACTATGGAGTGCTGGAAGACAGCTGTTTTGTAACGGTCAACTGTGAGTACACTTTAATTATTTACTGGTAAACTGAAAAGCAAATTCAGATTGCATGTTTATCCGAAACTTAATTGGTCCATTAAATATACCTTAAACTTTCAGGCAAACCTAAGATAAGAAGAGGTCTAAAGGATGTTGAGGTAAAGGAAGGAAATTCCCTAACGTTAGAAGTTGAAATATATAGCAATCCCGAAGCCGACGTCAAATGGTAATTAAATGGTTCATTTCAAATTAAATATTATAATTTCTTTTTATTTGTAGGTATAAAAACGGACAGGAAATTCATGAAAATGCGCACATTAAAATTATTCGAGATTCTCAACGCATTGAAAATTACTATCTAACTCTGAACCTTGCCAAAAGTGAGGATGCTGGAACCTATGAAGTCAGGGCTGCCAATTTTATTGGGGAGACAACATCAAGTTGTAAAGTTGTGGTTTTAAGTAAGTACATTTGTGGAACCCCCCACTCTAGTAGAATATTCATCTTTACAAAATCAGTCGTCATGCTGCCAGCAAAAAAATAAGAGACTACTTCAAATATACGTCCTCTTATCCATTTGAACGAAATCTTTTTCGCCGAATATTCGAGTATACATTCGAAATTCGCTGAATAAAGTGTTTAGGAGTTTGAGGTGCGTCTTCTAAGGAGCGTGGCGCTAATAAAATCGAAAATCGATAAATGTAGAATATCGCATGCCTTTGACTGAACGAGCGATCTCTCCAGCTGGCAACGACAGCTTTGCTTATGGCGACCTGGCGACTGATTTCCTTGCTCGTGTCATCAACCGTGCGCAACGACTTCGGCATTTTTATATATATTATATATCTAATAGTAATAGAATATTTAAATCATAAACATTTTTTTCAAGGACATCAAATTTAATATTATTTTCAAAATTAAACTTTATTTAGCCAGCGACTCTGTATCCGTGGAACAAATGGTGACAAAAACAATGGTTGCTTCTTCAGAACAAAGTGAAGAAGGGGGTAACAACTTTTCAATACTCTACTAAAATCTCATAAAACATAAACATGTACATATATATTAACACTCTTTCCATTAAGTAAAAACGAATAACCGTTCGTCCGAGCCCACATCTCACCGTATTAACCCATTATTGCCTACGACTATGCAAAATTTTTAAGGCGATATTTGGATATGACTACTCCCCAAGCGTCTGCTTTCGGGTCATGCTGCGCGAGTCGAATCGAATTGCAAATATGCATATTCATTTTCATTTCCAAAACGTTTTCCTACAAGGGGGCACCCAATTTCAGATACCCTTACCAATAGTCAAGTTTTCTTACCACAGTGCAACCCCTTTCAGTATTTCACAGAACTCGCTATCAATTAACCTTAGTAGGGGGCTTTTATCCTTTTACGTTCTAATTTTTATCGAAATGAGCAAGTCTTCGTGGAACTTACTCTAAAGTTTCCGACTCGACTTGCATTAAGACTATTTCTTTCAGTAAGTCACGAACCCAAAAACTCTTTTGACTGTTTGGGTTAATTACACTGAAAACAGAGAATCGCAAAGTCGGTTGAATCCGACTCTAACTTTTAAGAGTGTTTCGCCTTAAAATTGCTGTAAAAATGCGTTTTTTTTCTTTAACTACATGAAATTATGAAGTAATGCACAAATGTGAATATCTAATTAAAAATTACCAATCAAAACATAAATTTGGGTTAATAATTACACATTATTTTAAAAATACTGCTTGGTCATTTTGTGTCGTATTAACAGTATTCTTGACATACTTTTAATCAAACATTTTTAGCTTAGCTGATTTTTGGTGCCATAGGTTTTTATTCTTGTTCGTGAAGTGAAACTCGTATATTGGGCTTGTGCAATATCAGTCATGCAGCCCCTTCGTCCGTCCCTCCGTCTGCATGACGCAACTTATTTTGGCGCTATTTAACTAGACACTTGACACTTTGGATATATACTTGTAGTTATCGGCTGCAGCAAAGTGTTCAAATTTTAATGCCAAATCATTAATTAATTCGAGAAGAGGCAAATACTTCCCACAACAAAAATTGACTTTATATATCTATAAATCTGGAAATCTGGAATGGCTTTTTTCGCTGTCTTCGCTAAATTGCATTAATTATATTTGAGAATCTTCTAGTTTTGAAAAGGAATACCATCAGGCTGACTTTGGCCAACCGTTATCGCCTAACCATAACGGTGGTCTATAGCTATAATGCGATTCACTAAGGTCTTATCTAGGGTATTATTATATTTAGTTTCCAAAACTTTACCCTAAGTCCCTAAAAATCAAAATGCTATTTCAACGCATTTATTATTTAAAAGGTAAATTTTTTTATTTTAAATTATTTATACAATGCATTATTATTTAATTTGGTAACTTCGGTCGGTTTTATGACCATGGCATGGGAACAGGGCCGACTTAACAATAATGAAATAAACTTCATTTGTGTCTACGTAATTATGTGCACTTGAGCATAACAACGTGCATTTATGTGCACTTGAATAGAATCGGTCACTTTATGGCCAAGATCCAAGAGCAAGCGTAAGAGTTTCGACCTCCTTTTCGTACTCGAATGTATATATTTAGCAGCTGCTTGTTCAGACAGCCGACATGCATGGAAGAGCAGCTCTCCATAATAAAGAACTTTAATAAATCGGAGTTCGAATGGAACTGAGACTCTTGTATTGTAAACTTACGACTAATTATTAATATTGATATTTAATATAAAAAACTGATGTACATATCTTAAGTTTAAGTTAATAACAAAATCTTAGGCCTTGAAACAGAGGTTGTTTATTTGTCTTCATTATAACACAATTATAAACTATATATTTTTAGCGGTACCCGAGATTGTTCACATTGATGTTTTCCAAGTACATAGTTTCGAAAGCCTTCCGCTTAAATATGAAGTTATCGCCAAGGGAATACCGAAGCCGGAGGCAATTTGGTATCACGATGAAAAGCCAATAGCATCTGACGGTCATTTCGCCATAACGGAAGATGGGGTTTGTAAATGGCGTTTGACTAAATTCCGAGTTTTTATAACATACAAAATTTCTTTGAAGGACCATTATAAACTGGAGGTTAAGTCATTGGACCTTGTGGATTCCGGAGAATACAAAGTGGTGATAAAAAACAAATGCGGAGAAAAAAGTCACCGCGGAGAACTATCGCTCTCAAGTAAAATATATTTAATTACCTGTTAGCTTTGCAATTAATCAAATGCTTTATTTATATGTTTAGACGTGGCAGACTACAGGAAACCTTTACTAATCTCATCGAGCGGATTGCGCGATCTTAAAGTTCGGAAGGGAGACGACATCAGTGAAACAGTGACATTTACAGCTGATCCATCTCCCGAAATAATATTGTTGAAGGATGGAGTTCCTCTACAGGGAGCTGCAAAGAATATATTGAAGACTGAGCGAAAAGAACTCGAAAATGGACTGGCGCAATATACGTGCTCATTAAATATATTGGGAGGTATGACTTTTATTTTTTATGATACCAGCCGCCCGATAACATTTTATTAATCTAAACAGCTGACATTAAAGACTCAGGCCGTTATGAGCTTAAAGTGAAAAACAAGTACGGCGAACTCAGCACAACTGGCAACATAGACGTGCTGGCGAAACCTGAGATTTCCGGCATAAAGAGTCATAAGTGTATGCCAGGCGAATCTGTTTGCTTCGAGGCATTGGTAGTTGCCAATCCAAAACCGAAGGTTTCGTGGACTCGAGGAAACGAAAACCTCTGCAACAATGAGAACTGTGAGGTCATCGCCGATGTGGACGGAGACAAGTACAGAATTGTTTTCCAGTCGGTGTCACTCAAAGAAGACGGCAAATACGCAATTACCGCAGTTAATTCAGAAGGAAGAGCTGACAGCGAATTTAGTTTGCAAGTTCTTGGTAATTATAATGCAAATTCAAAAATTGTTTAAAAAACTGAAATCGTTCATTTATTTCAGTTGAAAAGCCAACTTTCATAGTACCACCAGAAAACCAAATAATTCATGCCTTTAAGCCCATGTCCACAAAAGCCGTGGTGCACGGAGTCCCCACACCTTCAATTCAGTGGCTTAAGGATAACAAGCCTATTGACTTTGAGCATATTGACAAACTTTCGCAACAAAAAGCATACAGCACAAAGTCCACAAACATAGCATCCGATCAAGTAGAGAGCTTGTTTGATATATTAAAGTTTAACGAAAGCGATGCTGGAAAGGTATGTATAGCTTCATGTTAAAGACATTAAAAATATTTATTGATATTTTCATAGTACACATGTATTGCCAAAAATGAAGTGGGAGAAACAAAAGTAACATTTGAATTGGCTCTGCAATCTCTGGAGCCAAACTTCACAAGCAAACTGAGCAATGCAATGGACGTCTTGCAGAATGAGCCTCTCGTTTTGGAGTGTTCGGTGGATGGTAGTCCATTACCCAAGGTCCAATGGTTCAAGGATAGCGAAGAAATTAAACCTAGCCAAGGGTATTTATAACCTTTTTAACCTTTATGGTTAAATTAATTTACAGTCTTCTCTTCTGCCTTTCCTTACAGTGTCAAATTGACTACAACACCCGAGGGATTAGTTAAGTTGGAAATCATCAACTGCCAACCAAATGACTCTGGTGCCTACAAATTGGTTATTTCTAATCCGCACGGACAAAAGGTCGCATTGTGCGCCGTTGCTGTAAAGCGTACGTATTTTAGTATTATACAACTATTTTTTTTACATAGAATTGTCTGCTATGGTCCAATCCAATTGGATTGTCGTTGCTGAACTGCCTAAATCCCAAAATACTCTAAGAGAGGTCAGCTAATATAATACCTATTTTACTTATACCTATTTATTTTTTTAGCCCAAGAAATGCACCCGAAATTCCTGAAACCATTAGAAAATCAGTCTGTTACTGTTGGAGAGCCATTAAAATTAGAGTGTAAAGTGACTGGCTTTCCCGCCCCTGAAATTAAGTGGTACAAGGATGGTATGGTTCTGCGCCCTAGCTCAAATATTAATTTTATCAATAATCCCAATGGACAGGTCGGCTTAAGGTAAGTCTTTTTAGCCTGTATAATTTTTAATCAGGCAAATATAAATTTGAACATTTCAATTTTGAATTCAGCATTGATTCGGTCGATGGTCAAGATGCTGGTGTTTATAAGTGTGTTATTATTAACAAGGAAGGCGAAGTTGAAGGCGCCGCCAAAGTGGAAATCGTTCCTAAAGAGTCGAAGCCAACATTTGTTGCAGAGCTGCAAGATACAGCTAGTGTTGAAGGATTCCCCGTTAAAATGGATATAAAGGTTATTGGAAGCCCTAAGCCCAAGCTTCAATGGTTCCATAATGGTCAAGAAATAATACCCGATAACAAGCATGTTGCTATTGTTGAAAACCCTGATAGTACTTATAGCTTGATTGTGGAAAAAACGGCACCATCTGATTCCGGACTATATGAAGTTATCGCGCAAAATCCTGAAGGTTCAACATCTTCAAAAGCAAAACTATATGTCTCTCCGAAAACGGATGAGACATCAGTAGAAGAAATCCCACAGTTCGTTTCAGGTCTAAGGGATGTAAATGCCGACGAAGGCCAAGAGCTTGTATTATCAGCTCCATTTATTGCGAATCCTATGCCAGAGGTAATGTGGACCAAAGATGGAGTTCCTTTAGCCGCAAACGAACGCTTATTAATGACATGCGATGGAAAACATGTCGGTCTAAGCATTAAACCTGTTGAAGCCTCCGACTCGGGTAACTACAGTTGTCTGCTCGCTAATCCCCTGGGAGAGGATACATCTTCTTGCAATGCAAATGTAAGAAAGGTTTACAAGGCACCAATCTTTACCCAAAAGCTGTCAGATCAACAGCAAGTTTTTGGAGAAAATGCCAAAATTCCAGTAACGGTTTCTGGCGTCCCTTACCCAGAGCTAACATGGTTCTTTGAAAACAAGCCGATAGAAATGTCGGACAAGTACACAATTAAGAACGACGGAGATCATCACCTCCTTACGGTCAACAATTGTCAGATGAGTGATAAAGGCGAATACAAGTGTATTGCTTCCAATAGAGAAGGTAAAGACATCACCCAGGGTCGTTTAGATGTTGTTAATGAAATGTAAGTATATCTTTGATTTTTTTGTGGATTTTTCCTTAAAGCTGTAATTAATTTTTGTTTTATAGTAAGAAACACATGCGCTCCGAAGCACCAGTATTTCTTAAAAAAATTGGTGATTGTGATGTCTACGAAGGTATGACAGCAAAGTTTACGGCCTGTGCAACGGGTTATCCAGAACCAGATGTTGAATGGTTTAAAAATGACCAGAAACTATTTCCATCTGACAGAATTGAACTTGCAAAAGAATCAAATGGTCTTTTACGTTTAACTATTAAAAATGCTTCGGAATGCGATGTGGGACGTTACTCCTGTCGAATTTACAACCCCTATGGTAATGAGGTGTGCAACGCCGAGCTGTTTTATGACGGTAAGTAATAGAACTATATTTTTTTTCGCTAAATTTAGTGAAGGAAGCAAAATGATGATTACCTTGTATATTTGGTAATTTAGGTTTTAATACAAATTTTTAATAATGTAATGTTTTTTTAACTATGTAATTTATATAGTGATAGATTCGCATCAGCGCCCCTTAGGAGAGCAGTATACGGACTTTAAGCAGTACAAAAAATCGGGTGCTCCACCCCCACTACCCGACGGCCCTATTATATCGCGAATGACAGATAGACGTCTACTATTATCCTGGAAACCATCGGTGCCATTGACGCCAAGATATCCTGTCACATATCAGGTAATTTGTTACAAGGCAACATCTATTTTTATGCTGCTTAATATTAAGTCGAATTCATACAACAAATTAGGTCGAAAAACTGGATTTACCAGAAGGTGATTGGCATACTATAAGAACTGGAATTCGCAGCTGCGCGTGTGACATTAAAAGCTTAGAGCCACTCAGGGATTATAAATTTAGAGTACGCGTAGAGAACAAGTTTGGTGTAAGCGATCCAAGTCCATACACTCAAACATACAGGTAAATGTACAAATGCACAAACATTTTTGCCATAATTAAATCAATCAATTATTTTTTTTCATAGGCACAAACTCATACCAGAGCCAACGAAAACATACACCTATCTGCCACCAGGCACTGATTTCAGACCAGATACATCACCATACTTCCCAAAGGACTTTGATATTGAACGCCCACCACACGATGGATTGGCTCAAGCTCCTCAGTAAGTTAAAGGTTTTTGTATTTTCATGCATTCCAGATTATGAATTAAAATGATCAGATCGCTTAAAAAGTCAAATACAACATCATGTATGGCTTGAGATTAGTAAATTACACCGATAAATTTGTTGATATTCCTCCTTAGACAATAATATATATTGCAATTTTTCAGATTTTTACTTCGGGAGAATGAATCATCCTATGGAGTCAAAGGCCACAACACTGAGTTAATGTGGTTCGTTTACGGATACCCTAAGCCAAAGATGACTTTTTACTTCAACGACGTTTTAATTGAATCTGGTGGTAGATTTGATCAGAGCTATACTCGCAACGGACAGGCAACCCTCTTTATTAACAAGTAAGTTTGAAGATACCAATAAAGTAAGGTCTTTTTTGATGTGCTAAGTATTTGTTCTAAGCGGAAAGGATGTAAAGTTGATTGGTCTATACGACTTGATCTAAGGCAACGGACGGTTCATTTCCTAAGACTAAAAACAACATATATCTGCAAGTTAGCGGAATGTGAGACTCGCCCTAAGTATACTAAATATATCATCTAGGCTGTTTTGCAGTAGGGCCGAGCACACTTGGTTGTCAGTCCGATTGCCAGGAAAGACGGACGAACAAACAAACGACTGCCTGTCATATACAATTGCACAACATTATTACATTCTTTATTTTCACACTGACTAATTTTGTTATTTTTTATAAAAACAAAGTATGTTAGATCGAGATGTTGGATGGTATGAAGCTGTCGCCACTAATGAACATGGTGTGGCAAGACAGCGGGTGCGACTTGAAATTGCTGAGTACCCACGATTTACGAAAAGACCTGACGAAACATTTATAATGTCCCGCAAAAATGGACGTATTGAAGCCAGGATTAGTGGTATTCCATTGCCAGAAGTGCACTGGTTTAAGGATTGGAAGCCCATAGCTGAATCAACCCGTATTAAGGTGCGTACAGTTGTAAAGATAAATTTTAATATAACAATTTGTTATTCCATTATATTGAAATTAGATGTACTCGTATGACCCCGACATATACATACTTTCAATACATGACTCCATCATAAAAGATGCTGGCCTATACTCTGTTAGCGCACGCAATATTGCTGGCTCCATAAGTACCTCAGTGACTGTGCATATAGAAGAAAACGAAGACCAATATATTTATAAGACATACGGTAGACATCCATATGTGAGATCGAAGCAATTACGATATGAGGATAAATATGATATTGGCGATGAGCTTGGCCGTGGAACTCAAGGAATAACCTACCATGCTGTTGAACGCTCAACAGGAGATAATTATGCTGCGAAAATAATGCACGGAAGGCCGGAGCTTCGACCATTCATGTTAAACGAACTTGACATGATGAACATGTTTAATCATAGAAACCTGCTTCGCCCCTATGATGCGTATGAAAATGATCGAAGTGTCACACTTGTCATGGAACTAGCTGCTGGAGGGGAGCTTGTCAAGGACAACTTACTCAAGCGGAATTATTACACAGAGCGGGATATTGCCAACTATATTCGTCAAACCTTATATGGCCTGGAACATATGCATGACATTGGAGTTGGCCACATGGGCTTGACGGTAATTATATTTAAGTTCAAGCCTAGTAAAATGTATATTAATTCGACGATTTTATTTCAGATAAAGGATATATTAATTTCAGTTGTTGGCAGCGATATAATCAAAATTTCCGATTTTGGCTTATCACGAAAAATAAATAAGCACAATTTATCAACATTGGACTATGGAATGCCAGAGTTTGTTTCTCCGGAAGTTGTTAACAAAGAGGGCGTAAGCTTTTCACATGATATGTGGTCAGTTGGCTTGATTACGTATATACTACTTGGTGGTCGAAATCCGTTCCAAGGAGCTGATGATAGGGAAACATTAACGAAAATTCGTGAAGGTCGTTGGGATTTCAATGAATCTATATGGACAAATATATCTGACGATGGTCGCGACTTTATAAGCCGCTTACTTCTGTACAGTCCAGAAGAACGTATGGATGTGAAAACAGCATTAAAGCACCCTTGGTTCTTTATGCTGGATCGTGAAATATCCATCAACGATTACCAAATTGGAACGGATAGATTAAGAAATTACTATGATCACTTCAGGGATTGGTATGCAAATGCTTCTTGCAAAAATTACTTCCGTAGACGTCGACTTAGTGGCTGCTTCCAACATCCTTCTAAAATGGTATATCCTTCTGGACACGCATATACACCTGAACATACCCCTGAGCCTTTTGTGGAGCCCAGAATTAGAGCTAAGCGTGATGAAGTTGTTTCTAAATTTTTGCATCCCGATTATGAGTTGGGTCTTATACAATCTGAAAGCCAGTGAGTAAAATTAATAATCGCAAATTTTTATTGTAAATATGTTAAAATAATTATGTACTTTTCTAGCTACCAATATGGTCCTGATACCTATTTGTTACAGTTGAGAGATGTGAGCTTCCCTGTAAGATTGCGAGAGTATATGAAGGTAGCCCACAGGCGATCACCATCATTTGCTCTCAACGATTCAGTTGATTGGTCGGTAAGTACATATCTTTTAAGAGATAGGTATGGGTGTAAGAGCAGATAAGAATTTTTCAGTCGTTGTCGTTTCGGTTGCCAACTGCGTTTTAATCATTTACGGTCATAATTTTAATTTTTTTTAATTTGGTTTTTTGCAATTTTTGTGGGTGAATATCAGTTGCAGTGCCAATTTTTGAAATTTTGACAAACTTTAGATTTTGAATGCAGAATCGATGTTAATGAAAAATCAACCAGTAAGCCGTCAAACGTGAAAACCAAGGGGGTACATGCTTTTTTCCAAAAAATGCATGTCACAAAATTTGTCAAATATATACCCTAGTGTTCCCATATAAGGATAGGTCGCAACTTTCCCCAGTCATAACTTTGCCAAAACTCAACCGATTTTGATGAGGTAGGTCTTTTTGTTCATGGTTCGGTACCTAGCTGAATTCTACATTTCAGTTTAAAAATAAAATTTTTGGTCCAAATTCATGTCAAAAATGTTCGAATATATACCCTAGTGTTCCCATATAGGGATAGGTCTCAACTTTCACCAATCATAACTTTGCCAAAACTCAACCGATTTTGATGAGGTAGGTCTTTTTGTTTATGGTTCGGTACCTAGCTGAATTCTACATTTCAGTTTAAAAATAAAATTTTTGGTCCAAATTCATGTCAAAAATTTTCGAATATATACCGTAGTGTTCCCATAAAAGGATAGGTCTCAACTTTCAGCAATCATAAC
>SCDY01000519.1:0-60142 GCA_004143825.1 Drosophila micromelanica
TACCAAATTTAGAGGGTAGATAACTGGCCACCGCCTTTAAAGATCGGCACACAATTTCGGCGACAAACCCCCATCCCCACTCACACCCCCACCTCCACCAACATTCACACCTCCACCTCCACCCCCATTCTCAAATATCGTCATTTTTTAAAATAATAATAATAATTAAGAATGTGAACGAGTATAAGGCAGTCGGTAACGCCCAACTGCAACGTTCTTACTTGTTAACAAAATTCGAACTGGGCACCCAGCTTGTTGAACAGCTCTAAGAGCTATAGATGTCAAAATTTTTTCTACATTTTGGCATGATTTTTGATCAAAAAAATTTCCCCCCACAGAATCAATTTTGAATATACATAAAAATTTTTTTTTAATTAGTGAGGGGGGGAGTACATGCTTTTTTTTCCGAAATATAAAAAAAAAAAATTGTTGGCATCGATTTTAAATGTAGAATTGAGCTAAATGAGAAATCATGATTAGATTGCCATCAAAATTGATAATCGGTTACATTTTGATAAAATTATGGGTTTTTGAAGTACGATATCTATGGATCCGAGAACTTTACCTGTCAAAATTTTTTTCAATTTTGCATGATTTTTGACATAAAATTTGATTTTCTCAGAACCATATGAAATGTTGTTTTTTATACTTTTTTCGGCCAGTAAAATCGATTAAATATGCAAAGTCGCAATTTGAATATAAAGGACAAATTTTTTTTTATAAACTAGTAAGATACTATGCTTATACTATTTGAGGCTAGCAAAATCGATTAAAAGTCCAAACTCGCAATTTTCAATATAATAAATTTTTTTTTCAGAATTTTAATAGATTTAGCTATTATATGTATACATATGTATATAGCTATGTTAAATCTGCTGCTGAGATATTTTTAATTGGATACATAGTTCAAAAAGGAAATAAATGTTGATTGGGTGCATTTGTAAGTTGTTTTTGCTTCTCCGCGTTCATTAAGAGATTGGCCACCTGTGCTAACACTTCACAGACATCCTTAAAACGCAATTAAAACCATGTGGCACTTGCTACCATGGGAAAGTGCGCAGCTCTAGTGCCTATAACAAAACCAAGCCGTGATTAATCATCGGAAATGCTTGTCGCTATATTACGTGCCGCTAACCCATTTACAGCAGTTCGTAAATAATATTTTTGCCTAACCCTATGCCACAAAAATATTTAATCAATAGAGAGACCCAAAAAGAAAAAAAAAAGCGAGGGAGGAGGCTGTGGCAACAAAACAATTAGAATGCCAAAACATCAAGCTCGGCGATCTTAAGTGCTCATAGAGCTATCGGATTTCTCAAGTGCTTATATATATATATGTATATATGTTCATATAGTTTTGTGAGTCTGTGCTACAAAAGTTTGCTGCTCCCCTTTGACAACTTGATCATGAAGCCTGCTCTTTGGTTTTGTGTCTGGGGGTAAGCTCTGTTTGTTGCGCAGTTCGTTCAAGAGACCGTTATAGGCTTTATTTCCACGCTTATTGGTATTGGTGGGGGGTTCGTTGTACTCTTTGCGTGACTCGCTGTGGCCTCATTTAGATCTATGCTCTATGATTTCTGATCGCAGTTCTCCGCATCTGTGCCTGTCGCCTAGGCGTCATAAATTGAAATTGAAATTTATGCTGGAGCATTTAATAGATTTCTTCTTTTATATTTAAATTGTTGCGTTTCTTGATGATTTACTGTAATTAGCTCGCAGTCTATGCGTCGCTGCAATCGAGGCGCCCGGGGGGACTTTACATATGTACTTATGTATATACTTTGCACATATATTCCAAATTGTTTGGGGTGCCATTTAATTTTTTTATGAGTGCTGAGCGTGTTTTGTGATTAAGATCTTTGAGTAGTCTCATATTGTGCTGGGCAAGTGGCGAGAGGCGGGCGTAACGAAGAAGGGAGCAGCAGCATAAAGTGGGCTGCTTGTGAGATCATCAACGGAATTTTGGTCCGCTGAATGGGCATTTAAGTGTGCACGCGTACCCAAGCCAAGGGTTTGGCTAATTGATACATCAGCCATACATGAGAAACATACATAAAGACGTGTTCCTTAGCTCAATAATATAACTTTTTATGGGGGTAGCGCTTGGTGGGGGTCATTGTAGATGTTCTATTGATTTATGTTACATAAATGTTTATGTATTTTCTTAAAATCGAAAAAGCCACCAAGTACTGTTAGGCCAAGAACTTAGCTTTGTATACTTGAAATTATCTGCAGCGGGTTCGAATCTGTATTTTCCTCAAAATATTCTCAATGACCTCCTGCATTTTTTTTTAAATTTCCTATATTCGACTGGATCTGTATTGTAACTGTATACCATTCCTATGGAATGACATTCTGGGAAAGCAGAAACTTTACAAAATAAGCTGGCTAGGATATTTAGAAAGGAACAAAAGGAATAAAGAATGATTCCCATGTTATTGTGGTTGTATTAATAAGAAGTATATAAGCCCTAAACTTACGACAAAATTCTTCTTTCTACAAATAATTTAATGCACTTTCAAGCTCTAAAATACATCGTAGTTAAAATTTTTTCTCATTCATTTTCAATTATATTTCAGTATCGTAAACTTGGAGTTAGACAAAAAAACAAAAAGCAACCATAAACAGTTGCCATTTGTCTTTGCTCACACGCTCGAAATTGTTTAGTACCTGACAAAACTGTCAAGCCGTTATCCCCTCTAAGCTAACAATCTATATTTGTTTCACTTTTATGGTTTTTTTTTTTCATTTTAGCTCTTACAAACGATTCTATTTTATGCCCAAAAACCCGGCCCCTTTCGGGACATCACAATAGAAGCATCCCGCCTTTTACATCAAGTTGAGACAACTTTGTAGATGCTTTGAAAGCTGCAGCGACCTTTGATCCCGTTTCTGTGTGTGTTTGCTGGCCGACGTTTGACATGCGCATGTAAATGTGCTCGTAATACCCGTAAAGCAGCTTAAGACACTTTTCCTTTTGAATGCTTTTCCGCAATTTCCGGGACAAAACACTTAAAAAAGCGCATGGAATTTTCTACAACGTCGCACGCGAAAGCGTAATGATCAGCGGGGTTGGGCCCAACGATATACTGCCACATATGTATGCATATCCCACACGGGCGAAAAAGGGGTAAACCCTAATTTACATGATGTCTGCCCCTTTTGAATGCTGTAAAAAAAAGAAGAAAACCGTACTCGAATGGCAACATTTGATTGCCCATTGAAAAGGGGGTTGGGCTGGGATAGAAGCTGGGAAAGATGTTGAGACAGCATCTTGGGCATCTGTTCGCGCGGGTCACGGTCACGGATGCAGCTAATGAGTGTTCACAAAGGATGCAATGGACAGGCAGGACACTCGCTATTAGCGCACACACAATGCAATCAAATAGCCATGAAGAAAGCTGCGCCCTTCTTAATCATTATTTGCATCATTTGCATTTGAAATCAGCTCAGGCTTAGGTTCAGATTTTGGCTCAGCCTCATTTGGGATCACTTTTTTTTTTCCTGTGGATGGAGTGGACCGCGGTTCGCTTTTGTTGTGCCCCTTTGTGGACACTTATTTTGGACATTTTTATTTTCATTTGTGATTTACTTGGTGCGCTGATGCGCCGGATTAGCCCCTGGCCAAACGGCAACGGCATCTTGACCTATTTTGCCAACTTTCGGTAGAGCTATAAATGTCAGTGACGTCATTAAAGTTTAATAATTTATGAAAAGCCTCCAGAGAAAGCAGGCAACAACTGCGCTCTAAATACGTATATATGTTTATTTGTATATCTGTTGCTATATATCTGGTTTTTCCAAGTGTTTTTTCTGCGTAGCGGTCGTTGACTGTAATTATCAAAAAAAGAAAAAGAAATTAGTTTGAGTTTCATTTCAAGTTTGACGGGATTTAGGATATTTGGAGTGTTTTGAGCACGCGCCACATCCGGAAGTGGTTTTTCTCTCCTAAGCATCTCGAGTTCTATTTATAGAGAATAGTGCGGGGGCGTTCTGTTTTTGTTACTTGCAACGAATTGTGGCAGTTTGTCAGCACCGATGTGGTTACGTTTCTTCTTTCTTTGTTTTTGGGAAATTGGGGAGCTCGGCTCCGTAAAGCCATCAACAGTCACTTATTTCGAGCCAAGTGAGTGACAGCTGCCTCTGAGCCGTGAAGTACATTGTAATGCGGCTTATTTTTGTTAAATTTCATTTACAGAAATGCGTGCGGCAGTCGAAAAAGAATTAAAGATATAACGGTGCCGGTAGAGTCGGTACGCAAAAACCACTAAAAAAATGTACTTCATGCATTTTGGCCATTTGGGCACATTTGAAACTCAATTAGCGCTCATTAGCAAATAACTTGCAGTAAAAAAAAATCACTCAAAAAGCAAGGCAAATGGAGGCTGAGAACTTGAGAGAAGTTGTGCGAGTCTAACACGCACAGCTAAAGCGACAGCAATCGCGGGACAAGACGAGGCTAAACGGAAATGAACATTGACAACGACAATTGCTTGTTATTTGCAAAGCGAAATTCCAGCCTTGGAGCGGCAGAGTCCCTTGGTGAAGTTTCCGTTGTGGATGGGCCCGGTCGGTGACGGGGGCTCGTAATTATAATTATGAGCGAAGCGGGCCAGCATCATTACTGCCATACGAGACTCGATTCAGAGCTCATCATTGCCATGATTATCGGTCGGAGAACGACATCATCAGCAGCAGCACTCGCAGCAGCGGCGCGAACTGGTGCGAAACGCACTTTGACTTGGACAGCAAAAAGCTCTTTGCTGAACTAACCCCTACAGAGAAAAGGAGACGGATATAGTGTGTGAGCGTGTTGGTTGCAATGGATTGGCTTCAGACGATGCCTGCCGGCACATCCTCCCCAGCTCCAATCCAGTTCAGAATTGGAATCTTTGCATGCTTGCCGCAAAACAAGATCGAGCTTGTGTGCAGCCGAACAGGGTGTATAAGGTGTATTTGTGTGTGTGTAGTACACAGTGCCAACTCAAGAATATAAAGAATGTTTCGGTTAGAATTTCTGACTTTCATATTTATCATAAATAAAAAATTATAATAAATAATGATAAAACACGGGATTTATAAGCAACTAATTCTCGACTTATTGATAACTCCTATTTGTTGTTATACCATCCAAGTACGGTTATGCCATCAACGGTAGCAAAAACTTGAATCCAGCTAGTTATGTAAATTTGCCATATTTTTATATAACAGATTTATTATATATATGCAAATTAAAATTATTTACTGGGTATACTCAATGTCGGTTGATTAAAGATAATATTCTTGTTCTTATTATTTTTTGCTGCCTTTGTTTGTAATGCAATTTTCAAAGCGCGAGAATTACAGCGAAACAAAACAATGAAAATCGCCTTCGCCGACTTTGTCGTCGTCGTCTGTGTAGAGATCTCTTCTTCGTGTTTGCAATGAGTCTGCGTCTTGACTTGGCACTGGCGTCTTCTCGATGCCCCTTGAGGGGCGCCTGCTCTTGTTCCTTCGCCCTGTCTGGCTGGCTGCTGGAGTCGAAGTCGGACTCCGAGTCTTGGACATGGAGTCCGTGTTGGAGATTCTGGGGCTGTGTGAAGACTTCAATTTCAATTTAAATGAAAACAAACTGTGGGCACTTTGTATTTATGTATTTTGCGGCGTTCATTCAGCTTGTTTGCATCTGTAATGCTTCGTGACTTTCGAGTGTACTTAAAGATACAGATGGATGGACACGGCCTGTATGTACTTACGACGTGTGCGATGCAGTTACAGATACAGATACAGATGCGGATACATATGTCCGTAGATACATATATATACATAGTCTGTATAGTATATATAGAGAGATTTCAGATATATGCATGTATGTCATATGGTGTTATTTACTGATGTGATATGGTTTTAGCTGATCCCACGACCTTTATGGACAGTGTTAATTGGTTATTATGATAGGCATTAAATCTATATACAATACGTACATACATACGTACATATGTAGTATTTGGTTTAATTCTTATATGCTTCAGTGAGACAAAATAGTTATTCATTTATTTATATTTGACGAGATTTAAATTATAAATTTATAGAAGTTTTTTGACACAGAAAATAAAACTGCACAAAATAAAACAATAACATTAATATATTGTGTTGCCATATAAAAATTCACAATATCAAACTTATAAATAGAAAATGTTTCCTTTTTTGCTGATAACCAGCATACTCATAATGGCTAGCCCATTGCTGGTACAAGGCCTATAAATTTCCCGTTATGTGACTTATCAGCATCAACGACACACACACACACACACACTCACGCACACATACCACTCGGCCACCCAAGCATCACATGGCTATTTAGCTAACAGCACAGCAAAAACTCAGCTCAAATCTTCACGCTTCGTACGAAAATAAACAGAAATGTGAATGAATTCGAGAACTAAGAATTGAACTCGAAGAAACGGAAACAAGTCGTTTAGGGACAACATGGCAAGAGCTTGGGGGGAAGGGCAGGAGTTGGATAGCGCCTAGTAAAGTGTGAAAAAAAGAGAAAAAATCGAGAAAAAACTATAATTTTGCACGCCTTCCAGTTAACCAATTGTTTGTTGTTGCGTCTAAGTGCGTTCCGCGAATGCACAGGAATTTACCCCAAGCTGTGACAGCATCAACTGTCAACGGCGCACCCTGCACACCCCCTTCACATCTCAGCCTAGAGCTTTAGTGCCAGACCGAAACCAGCTGACAAACGGAAACGCGCAGCGCCGTCAGTCATATGTGCCAAGTTATTTTGAATATGCAAAAAAAAAAAGAAAGAAATATGAAAATGAAACAAATCGACAGCAAACACACACACACACACACACACACACCAGTGCACAGGCAGAAGAAGAAGCTGTAGATTGCTCCATTATGGAAACCGCCTCCGAGCTGTTTGTTGCTGTTACTTTGTTGTAGAACATAATGTTCGAAAAATAACGAAATGAAATGGAATGAAACGGGCGATGCGGGGCCATGGACCAAGGGCTCAACGTTCACGTTCAGACGACGGTTACGATAAAGCCAACAAGTCGAGCACAGACCAGACGAAGAAGCGAAGCATATTTAAAGATCATAAAACAACATTAACTGAGCCATAGAGCAATCGAGAGAAACACAGAGAGAGAGAGAGAGAGAAAGAGAGCGTGGGAGCGAGAGCGCTAAAGCGATCGGGACTGCTGCATAGTGATCTTCACAAGCGAGTGTGAAATTGTCAAGTTTTTTAAAGTTTACGTAGCATTATTAAATATTTGCCAATCGGCGTTTATAGATGTTGCCTGCCTGCCAGCCTCAGTCTCAGCCTGGGTTTTAGTCTTTGAGATCTCGCGGATTTGCGTGTGTGTATTTATTATTTATTTTTTTCTTTAATTTTTTCGTGTCGCAACATACGGCAACTGTTGCCGTGGGAATATTCTAAACGCTGGGCTTAACTTTTTTAGGATTTTCTTTTTTAAGCTTCACACTTAGCGAAAAAGTCTAGGCTTAGCTCAAAACTATCGTGGTTACAATTTCTTGACCAAAAACGAAGCTAAATTAAAATTAATTTTACGTAAAACAAAAAAAAAAAATATATATATATATAAATACTTTTTACATTTGTTTAAACACAATTTTGTGTTTTAATTTTTTATAAAATTTGTTTATTAATGGAAGTACCTTAATGATAATCTGGCAATATATCAAACTTCATTTTTAAAACGTTCAATAAGTATTCAAACTTTAATGTACTTTAAATTTCATTAAAATAAGTCTGGAATTTCATCCCATTTTTCTCTAAGTGTAGGAGCCAACTACTACGACTGAGCCAATTTTTAATCATATGATGATGTTTATTTGTGTTGACAACAATATTGACGGCGTTTTGGGCAAGGGTTGCCAACTGGGGATCCCGCGAAAGCGTTCAATTTTTCTAAATTGCTGCAGGCGTTCCTCACTTCCCCTCATTCCCGCCTTTCCCCACTCATTTGCCTCTTCAGCTTTGTCCGTTACGAAATAGAATTCGGTTGCTCATCTACATTTATGTGTGTGTGTGTGTGTCTGTGTGTGTGTGTGGATGCTGAACCGACACACAACGGAATTTCTACACAGCTCTCCACTCGCTTTACTAGACTTTGTAGAGTTGCTTGAACCTTAGATGCGAACCAGGGGCAAATGGGGGCCTGCGTCTATATACTAACCGAAGATGCAGCCGCAAGCCTGGGGCTTATATTAAAATCGTTGTCGCAGCGCATCTGTGTGGGGGCTGCAGCCTCAATGCACATACACCAACACATGCACACACACACAACACACACATCCGTTGCATTTGTGGTGTATTAACTAAATGCATTGACCTTTCGGCTTGTGCGCCTCGCTTGGTGGCAGAAATACGAGTTTTCCGTGTATCTATCCCCATATAACTAAGTGTATGCATGTGTGTGCATAAACGCGTATCTGTGTGTGTGTTTGGGGAGTTGTTCTTAAACTTGTCCCGCATTTTTTCTATGTATCGTTCTCACCATATCTTTGCGTTGGCGTGCGGGCATTTGATTTGCTCCTTTTATTTTTAGCCAAGCATTTAGTGTTAAATGATGTTGGTCTTGTGGGGGCAATGTTTACTGCGTGTAAGGCAAGGCATTAGTGGAGTTTTTTATACTTTATATACCCTGAAAGAAATAGTTGAGTTATCTTATCTAAAAGGTTATAGGTTGGCTAGTGCTGGATAATCTAATGTATGGAATACCAATCTTAAGTATTCTGTTTGCCTTATTATTCCGACCGGCTGCAGATTACAATATTTGTTTAACCTTCAGGTTGAACTTTCTCTTGAAATGATCTTCATTACTCAAATTTGTGTCTAATATATTAAGTAAGCTACAGATATTAATTTACTAATAATAAAATTTCTTATAAAAAAAAATTTTAAATGAACTGAATTTTTTAATTAATTATGTTCTCATATGCTTAAAAAAACCTTATTTATTTTGGCTTCTTTTAATAAATATTTCATAAACTGATAACATATGCTTGTTCAGCTTTCGACGTAAATTGCCGATTGAGAACCTCGTCGTAAATAACTCAAAGGCGGCTCGGAAGTGCCGCGAACATTGGCAGCATATTAAACATGAATTAATTCCCGGTTCGGTTATTATTCCCACGGGATCCCTAGCAGGCATTGCACTCAAAAGGAAACCAGAATCATGTTGATATCAGTTCAGCCTGTTGCTGACTATCAAATGGGCGCTAAAATACGGCATTTGTTTAAGCGGTTAAAATGCACGCCGATAAGCGCAGAGTAGAGAGGTTTCTTTATTTTTTTCTTATTTATTTCACAGAATTTTCAGCGCAAACAAAGCGCTTGGCCGTATCTTTCATATTTGTTAATCACATAATTTGTTTGGTTTTTGCGGCTGCCCGGAGACAGGTACAACGGCCACTAATTGGCCGAGTGCAAAACGTAGGAAATCTCTTCATTGGTGGCTAAGGATACGTATAAAACAGGAAGCAAGTGAATGCACAAAGGAATCTATCGTTTTACAGTGTTGATGGGTCTTTCATTTCTATTATTTCATTTTTGCCACAATGGTCAAGGATCTACGCTGGCTGAAAGCAAAAATTGGCTCTGAATGAGCTGCACTGGCTGACAACCGCGTAAATAGCTGTAGGATACAATTACATGCATACATTCAGACACACATACACACACACACATATCTATCATTGGTTCTGCACAACAACATTGTTGCTAATTTGCTGCAGGCTGACCGCAAATAATCAGACAGGAAGCTGTGCTACGCATGCCCACATACTAGCTTATACATATGTGTTTGTGTGTGGGCTTTTGGCTAAACAAATTTATTAGCAAATACCGCAACAGATACACTTGTATCCGACAGATACTTTTGTGTGTACGTGCGTGCGTGCGTGCGTTTGCAATTTAAAGTGGCTATTAATGCCTTTATCTTGGCGCCCAATTAATTTTGTCCAATAAAACGAAAATTATATGCATAAAGGATATGCCATATATGTATTATATATATATATATATATATATATATATATATATATATATTTAATGTGCTTGTGTGTGGCACGAAGGGCGTGCAAAGCGCAGGGCATGAAAAAGATTTGCAGAAATTTTGGCGCCAAAATGCAAGTTGATAAACCAGTTGCGTTGCATATTTTTCCCCTACAAAAATCTGTGCGCCTTTTTTTCTGCGCCTGCCTCTTTGACTGTGTTTGTGTGTGTGTGTGTGTGTGTGTGTGTGTCGCTTATCGGCGCCTTCAACTGCCAGTCAGATAGTCATTCAGCGTTCCACATCTACATTTATAGTGATCGACGCACACAGACACTTGTGCACACAACTTTATGAGTTTGAATTCTATAAGAAAGACAAGGTACAACTAAAAACCTTCCAGAATTTTAAGGAGAGGAAGAAGGCGACGCATAATTTGTAATAAAGCTCGAGGACTAATGTGTTTTTTTTTTTTTGTTGTTGATGTTTCTTATCCTCGTTTGTGCCTTGTGCGCATTGAGCCAAGCAAAACTTAGCCTCGGCCCATAAAAATCACTGAGGCAGCCGCATGAACGAAAAATTTGAAACTTTAAACTTTTCACTTAATGAATCTAAGCGGGACGAGGCGACGTTCGAGCCGGAGTTGTGGAGTGGAGCTGTGTGTAGCTTTCAAAATTGGATGTGATCGTGGTTGTCGTCGTCGTCACCGTCGCACACTGCCCATGGCAGGTAGTAAGAGTTGTGCAACATTTTTTCCCAGGAACTTTTTTGTACTCCGTGCTGGAAGCAGCAAAAAGAAGTATATAGGGCCCTCTAAATGGAGTTTTTTGAAAAATTGATATAATATTGAATATATTCTGATACTATTTTGATCAACCTTAGATGTGGTGTATTGGATATACGGATCAATAATAAATTGTCAGGAACAAGAACAAGAATTCAGTCATTATACGCTCTCAGTAGTCAGTTATGAAGACCATAAATAGTCATAGTCAGTTTCTCAGTTGCTTTGTACTATTGTTACAATAATAGAGTATCTTGCAGTCAGGCATTTTCGCCCATAATATGCTCACTTGTTGTGTTTGTTGTGCCAAAACTCCTTATTGAAGCATATCGAGAACTGGTGGCGCAGCATTCCATGGGACATCCACCAAAAGCCGAGACCAAAGCAAAGTCCCAAATGCACGCCACCGCCAGCGCGGACGTATCAAAGACCTAAGCCATTGATCAATGGTGTTTGTTGTTGTCGTTGTAGCTGTTGTTGTTGTTGCAGTGTCTGGTTAGAACTGCAAGTTACCTGGCCAAAGCCCATTTAACGTGCCAGACACATTTTCGGCGAAATGTTTTTAACAGGCCAAAAACACACACACGCACACACACACACACAAACTTGAAGTGCCGGCCCAACGAAGGAGCGGACATGAGGACATGACACTGCACACGGTATGGACATAAGCGAAAGCTAAGAACTTTGTCCATGCCATGTGCCAGTGTACCAGACCCTGTTCCAGACGCAAGAGCAGACGCAATAAGGAGGCACTGCCAAAAGGAATTTGCAGTGCAAACTCTGCGTGATTAGAGAGCTAAATTGAGCGCTTCGCCTTTTCGCATTGGTTTGTGCGAGATTTTCGATATTCAGTATTTTGTTGGCTGGCTCCCCTTCCCCAGCATTCGCCTCTCTTGCTGCGCCTCTGTCGGCGGTCTACAGTCTCCCACTCGTGATCGCATAAGAATGGGAAGTTCATATTTGTTATCGTGCTTTGCCACGAACATTATGTGTGTGGTTCCCGTCTCGACTGCGTGTGTGTTTGCATGTGAACGAGATGTGTGTATCTGTGTGGAGGAGACCGCCAAAGCGCTGTTTTTTTCTTATGCTGTGTGACGCAATTTTGGCGCGAAACTTGGCGTCTATTTTGGGCTTTTTGGTGTGTGCCATTGGGGCACGCTTTATGCCGTCTATGCTTACGTGTGTGTGTGTGGGAGTTGTTGATTATTCTCTAAAAAAAAAACGGCATGCTTATTGGTTAGGTCCTGAAGTCTTGGTATGATTAATGACATGTCATTGACCTCGTCTTGTATTTTATTAGAAATTCATTACAAAACAGATCCCCAAAAGAAGTTTAGTAGACACTTTACTAAAACAAGCAGTATAATTCTGCTGGCATGTAGTGTATATTACAAGGAAATTTACAAAACAGATATTTAAACTAATAGATATTCAATATACAATAGCTCCACAAAAAATAGGTAGATGGGCGGTTGAAAATAAATTAATAACGGTGGGGAACTGTGGATTAACCTCAATTTGTATTTGTATAATCTAGTCTTGCAAGACAGTTGGCATGACAGGTCATTAAAATAGTGGCAATCATTTTTCGTGAACATAAAGACTACTTTGAGGAATTTTAAACTGCGTAGCTAAAAGCGTAAATACTATTTGAAAATAATATGAGATCAGTTTGAGTAGTTTCCTTAGGGATCCCTTCACCTGCACAGGAACTAGCCTAAAAATGCTTCCGTTTCCTTGCATCGACTTTCTTTCCGCTGGACACCTTCTCGCAAAGGAAGTATCTCGGCTAAGCTGTTCTGCTCTTGCTAACTGCAGAACTTGTAAAACTTCCCAATCCTAAATAAATAAGTCAGCAACCGCTTCCTGAGAGCCAAACGAAACTCTTGAGTTCTGCGGTTTAAAATCGCAGCCGTTAAGTAAAGTTCGAACTGTCAACGCCGATTGACCGCAATGACCGAAAAAAGTAAGACCGAACTGACATTGGCTGGTAATCCAATACGCTTGAAGAGCCAGCGATTGGTCGAGGACCTGTCCATGTTCTCGGCTTACGTTATATAATCGACGGGGGCAAGGCGGAACGACGGACAGTTAAGTTGCATAGGTTGCGAACTTAATGTTAACACAAGTGTGGTGTGTTTTTCTTTTTAGCGGGAAACACTTTAGAAACCTGTGGCACAGTGGGCGTGGCACCTGAGAGTGTGTGTGACTAACGGTTAATAGAGTTGCGCAAAACCCTGGTTTTCGTTTCCTGGAAATGCATTAGCTAAGCGCCTTCAGTGTTTGTCTTTTAGCGAAATACTTTCGGCTGGTGACAGTTCCAGAGACTTAGGGAGGTAGGGAGAGAGAGAGCTATAGATAACCGCCTGTGACATGCGATACCTAAAGGAAAGTGATCCTTGGTCCTATCTGTGCATAAATCTAAGCGCAGCACTTGAATGGACACTTGAGCGTACAATTTTCTCATCATTGCCAATGTACCGCTGGTCAATTAATGAGCTGGCGACGTTGGAGGAGAAGTACGCCGGTCGACAAATATCCTGTTGTGCAGTTGACACTCCAAATAAAGTGCAACAAACGGCAAAAAATGTAGGGAAGGTACATTTTTTTTACGGCTAGTTATAGATATCCCTTGTTGGACAGACAGGTTTGACATTTGTGGACAATCTGCAGCCGCCACGTCCTGTGGTGTTTGGTCCTGTTAAGCAAACAGCAAGTGAAAATCGGAGTCGGAGTCGCCGTCGCAGTCAGCTGAGTAGCGCTGGGAAAATTTTTGGGCAATCAGCTGTTGGGTCGAAAGAATCGATGTGGGAAAATTGTGGGACCCTTCAAACGGATTTTTACTGCTACGACTGTAGCTAAAAACCTGTTTGACTTTTGTTGTGTTGTCTTTGGCTTTGCTTTAGTTTTTATTTTTTTCGCCTCCACTGGCTGTTGGTGTTAGTTTGGGCTCCTTTTTTCCGATTCAACAAAGGCACAGCACAGCAAATCATCAAGTGTTGATGATGTGCTGGTAAATCCAAGACAGTGTCCTTACAACATTGCAACATCATTTATCGTAGCTGCACGAGCGAGCGGCAAGTGGGCAGTGAACGGCGCATACCTGCCGTGTGCTGATCTCACGCTGGCCAAACAATGAAGTCAAAGGGCAGGTTGATAGACATATCCCCTACATAAAGTAAAATGTGCTACCCTAATAGCGTTTTATATTTCTTTGGGTTTTGTCATCTTTTTGCTGTTGGGTGTTACAATTGCCGAATTATTGTCCTGGGAAACGGCTCCACCTACGTTTCGTAGGACCACCGAGAACGAGGCGACTGCGAGTCAGCGCAATAAGCGAAAAATATAATGCAAATAGTTAAGGGGTGAGGCGGGGCTGGATGGGATTGCGAGTCGTTCGGGCAGACTGAGCAAATGGCTCAACAAATTTCAGCATGAGGCAGTTGCTGCCAGCGGCGACGTCAGCGGCGACTGCGACGCTTGCTGCCTAAGAACATTTTGTCCGTTACAGAATCTGGCGCGCAACGGCTCACGATTGTGTGTGTGTGTGTGTGTGTTTATGTTTGATAAAATGCGATATGGGCACATTCTCATGCCCAAGTCCATGCTCGTGCTCAATAAACCCCCCTGCCTTGCGTTGGCTGGTGCAGCAGAGAAAAAGCAAGAAAGAGAGAGGGAGCGAGAGAGCGAAAGGGAGAGTCTACAAGCAATAGAGAAAAAAGAATGAGAGAGAGAGAGAGAGAGAGCGGGAACGTGAGCAACCCGTCCCCGTCGATGTCGGCAGCGTCTGCGGCAGCGTCAGACGAGGCGCAACATAAACGAGCATAACGTATTTTTGCTGTCGGTGTGGCACGAACACAAACACACACACACACACACACACCGTGGATTGCCACAGGGGCCCCTCCGCATGCCCCGAACGTATATGTAGAGTGTCAACTTTTAGTCTCGATGTTGAAGCAATAAAAACAGAAATAATTGAAAAACTCCGAAACAGACCAATGCCGAACTATGCCCAAAAATATCTTAAAGATTAGATGCGTACGCATATGAAAGGGGTCTGGCTGACTGACTGACTGACTGGCAGCCTCAATGGGGGCACAAACGAAAACGAACTCTTATGATTAATGTGCTGGCAAAATTGAGAAAATATATTTTTGTACAAAAACCCCCCCACGCCTGAAACAAACGGAAATGAGGAAGTCGTCGTATGGTTTATGTTGTGCTAAAAGAGTTGGGGTGTGTATATGTGATGCTCAACTCGGATCGGCTGTTGCTAATGGGGTCTGGCTCAACATACGACACACAGATCACAAGCATTGAGATTAGTTTGGAGTGGAATCGAGTCGAGCTCTGTTCAGGCTGCCTGCTTAGGGGGAGTGCTCTGGGGCCATGCCCAAACATGAAAGGAAGTGGAGTTCGGTGCCTGATGTATTCTTGGAAATGCCCTCCATTGTGCTGCGATCATAATTGTTGAAGAATGGAGACGAAGAATGCATGAGTAAATGTCAGCTATCTTTGGACAAAGCCAGTTTTAGCGCCAAAAATCGGGTTTGGAGCTTCTTTTTATTATATTAGTATGGGTTTTCCTTGGGATACTGCAAGGGATTAACGAAAAAATGAACACAATTGGGTTTGATCCGGTTTAATGTATCTTTCCAACATTTAGGTATAATTTTCTAGCTTCAAATAATAACTTTCTTTCTATAAGTTTATATTCAAATATTTTTTTAGATTTTAACACGGTTAACTATCTTTGCTTTTGATGGTAACTTTCCTCGCTCAAAAGTATGCAATATTTTTTCTAAATCAGTGTCAATCTTTAAAACTAAAATTAAGAACCCCGAAAATTGCCTATCTTAACTTTTCATTTGTTTGCTATTGTTGCATAATTATGCACCAATTTGCACTTCATTGTTTTCTTTATTCTTTCACTCATAAGGCATGAGATTCTTGGAATCAATCGATAGAGTCAGGCCCATCAATTTCCAATCTAAACCAATGCACGTGCGAATAATTCGGTAATGCGTTTGGTTCGGGAAGTCAAGCTGAAAAATTACCTGCTGGTATTGGTCATAAACGATGCTGTCACTTGTCCCAGCCCACATACAATAAAACACTCGTACACACACGAGACACCCGGGTAGTGTGTGAAGATTTTTCACAAAGTCACCTTAATGGCAAACCCTGTGCAAAGAAAGAAAAAAATGTATACAATAATAATAAGAATAATAAAATACATCGTGAAGAGAGACGAGAAGAAAGAGTATTTGTAAAAGTAAACACGCCAGGATATCAAGTGTACACATGCCAGACGACACAGTCTCGGATCTCGACTCGTGTAGTGCATGAGTTATACGAACTCTACTATATAGAACGGAGACTGAGTGAGCGAGTGGGATAGATGCATGCGAAAGATCTCCAGTTTCTGCACTTGCACTCGAAGAAAACAAAAAATTGCTGGGTATTGTGCGACCGTTAGATAGCCCCTAGCCCATTGCCGCTGTCCGTGTTCCCGTGTTGAAAGAGAGTATCGTGGGAATGGGCATTGTGAATTTGTCTGGGCTTTGTCAACGGTTCAAGTGTCGCCAGCGACTTTTGTTGTTGTCTGTGTTTTCTTAGACAAATGTTTCAAAAATGTTCTGATGTTTTTTGTATATACGCTCTACATCGTTCCTTCAACTACCCAATGTGCCACAAAGAAAGTGCACGCGTTTACCATGCGTCCAAAAAAAAAACCTATGAAAACTATGAAATCTCGCTGAACTCCCTAAACTATCTTCAAGTGGTCAGCGCTGGGAAAGACAGACATTGCCTTTGTTCCTGGGCACTCTAATTTGTGCCCAGCATCACGACGGACACTTGAGCCAGAGAAAGGTCCACACACAAGTGAAAGAGTAACCCACTCTCTATGGGAAATGTTGAGTGCAGCTGGATTTGGCGTGCGTGGGAGTCAGTTTTGCCAAGGGCAAATCGTGGGCATGACGCAATAAATAATATTGTTTGTAGTCCTGGGTTCATATCCCAAAAATTGAGTTTCTCACGATGACTTCTTGCAAGGTGTTCGTTAGAATTGTCCAGTGAATGGACGAATTGTGGTACTTTTTGGGCTTGCAATTGCATATTATGATATCTGCTAAAATATGAGGTGTAACAGAGCAAAAAGTTAAAAACTTTTAAAACCAATCACCGTGAGATAGGAGAACATTTTATTTTAATTAAATCCATTTTTGAGACATTTAATGGTACAACATCTTAGTACCGTTAACGGTACATAACTCAATTGATTAATTATTAACCAATTGTTTGATTCTTGTTAAGATTCTAAGTTAGCTTTAATCTTAATGAACAGCGAATATCTGGATTTGAATACAGGCTGTTTTATGGATGAAAAGTCATATACTTTCAGAAATAATAATTATAATATATTTGATCTTAGCTTATATTTTTCACACTCAACGATTCTTACAAGATGATCTAATACACTCATATGTACCTTATTTAAATTAAAGATATTATCCACATGGAGATATGGAATGGTACGTGCGAAAAAATACTCTTCACCGGGACCTCTGCGTAGCCACGGTCGACGACCAAATTTGCTTCCAGAGCAGTCGTTATAATGACAGGCTTATCCCTTGGCTGGAGCAAACACTATAAGGCAACTCAAACGTTGCTAACAAAAAACAAAAAAAAAAAGATAGAATATCTTGAATATTTTTATTTGTATTTGCTAGGTTATAAAAAAACATTTTCAAAGCACTACACTTGACACTTTAACCTGTTACAGGTTAGGAATATAATTTACAATCTCAACGAACATGTTCATCTGGCAATTTCCTCGATATGAAAACCACGTTAAGCTAGTATATCATAAATCATCAATGAAATCGTAGTGGTACGAAAATCAATGGCAAATATTGCATGAATGAGAGAATGAAAGGAACTCGGGACCAGGGAATTGCTGCATGCAACAATGTTGCTAAGACTGGGCAAACATTTGAAAGTTTGTTGCACCGCTGTTTGCACAGATAAAAAAGTGAATTGGTGGCCCGTCGATAAGACGTGGAGCGGTCGATAGGGCATCATATCGCCGCAGATAAAAATTTAAAACAAAAATCACAGAGAAAAAAATATGAAAAAGAATTTGTACAGAATTTAGAGAAAAATTGTGCATAGCAAGAAATCAGCATTAGGGGATACGCTGATAAAAGTGTTGGGCATTGTTTGACAAACAACAAACAGCGGGCGTAGATACTGAGGCACACACATCAACAGCCAAAGATACATGCGCTGCAGATACAGATACAAATGTTGTTTGTGTATGCAGAAGATCGCAAACATATTTCAACTTATTTAAAAGCGCGTAAAAAGTCGATAAATGTCACTTATCTGTTTGCACAGTCAATACATGAAAAGAAACTGCCAAGAAAGTAGTGGGAGGGGGGGGGGGGGCGGGGCAGGGTAGAGCTGCAGACAGTCGGTGGCATGTGCTGCGGGTTCGAGCAGCGGAAATTGCAAATGCGAGTTTGAGCATTAGCGCCAGCTGCAATAATGTGACGTCATAAAGTTATCGCAGCGCTGATTGTTGTTCTTGTTGTGGCTGTTGTATACGCCCCCTTTCAGACCCGCATGCAGACACACTCCAACACACTAACATGCACACACACATACACACACATACGTACGCTGCACTGATAAGGCGCATTTTATGAATGAAACAGATTTTTTATTGCCTTTTTGTATATTTAACGGGCATTTTAATAGCTTTAAAGGCTTTGTTGTTGCTGTTTCTGCTGCTGCTGTTGTTGTTGTTGTTGTTGCCTTTACTTATCAATGAACACTGTGAACATTTCGCTTGCAATCTTAAAGCGTGCGGCAATCTTTTGAAGAAAAAAAGCAATCGAAGTTGCCACTGACCTTGAATGCGATATATATATGCATATTTTATATATAGTATCCATATATATATATTTGGATATAACCATTGACAAGTTATATGTGTGTCAGACGTGTGCTTTCATGTTTCTGTGGATCTTGTGAATATTTGTTGGTGGCACAATATCATATTTGATCTTACTGCGGAAATGCTCGCGACGTGCTTCAAGTAAAAACGCCAAACGTCTGCCGATTCGCTACAATTTCAGTCATTCAGGCAAGACTTTTATATATATGTATATATTTATATTTATATATATATATGCATGTACATTTATTTGATTTTATTTTTTTCAATATTTACTAAGCATGGCGCGTGCTTGGTTTTTCAATGAAGCAAATTATGCCTAAATGTGGTCGTATACAGTTCTATATAAATATACCCAGACATAGGCAGCCATATAGAGTTGCAAACAATATTCTCAGATTCATTGTGTGTTTCAATGTTAATGCCCTACATGCGGTATAGAAAAATACTGATTTTGGTTCGAACCTGGTTTATACATACATATAATGCTTTATACTATAATACAAATATTTATCATAGTTGATGTATATTTAAGTATTCTTTGTTATTTGTTTATCTTGAAATAGTTTTTCAAGCCAACGTAACTTCAATTAATACGGCAATCTGGTGTAGGGTACAAAAATGTTGCTTTTTGGTTCTATTTGCTGATTATACACTTACATAAATATATTTTTGCATATTTTTATATCACACAGCTGTGTCCATTTACTTATGCACATTTCTCAAATATTGAAATGATAAAAAAGGAAAAAATGTACAATCATACAGAAACAATTCTTAGAAATTTGTCGGCGATCTATAAATACTTGAAGGTCTTTTAAACAACACAACACACATTCCAGCATACCTTTTATCGTCCTAGGCATACTCACATATCTCTGAATGGTCTCTGATTTGTGTCTCTGGCTCAGCGGTTACAGGGCACTCCTTTTCCATTCATACGCAACCAAATAACCAAAAACCAAAAAAAAAAAAGATATAATAAAATAAAATCATTCATTGAATGGTTTCTTCTTCCCAGAAGTTGTAGGCACTTAGTTTCCACTGCTACTAAACGCGAAACCGTTGCCCACAGTGCACAGTGTCTCGCGGCCACTTCAAACTGGGCAATACCGACAGCGGCTCTCTAGAAAATTGTCAGCTAACAATGGTTATGGTAACCCAGAAAAATTATGCCCAGAAGTGTTTAACAAAAGTGTTAAAATTGCGTTCAGAAAATTGTTGTTTAGAAAATATGAATTACAAGGTTCCCATAAGGTATTCAGGCTTTAGGTCAAGTCTCCGCTGTGCCGCGCTGTCGATGTCCTCGAAACTGAAGAGTTACCTGCCGTTGCGCGCTGCACGCACTTCTGTTATGTAAGCGGTAAGAGCATCTATAGCCCATTGTAACAGGTTGCTTAACTCGCTTTTATTTTATTTTACATTTTTTTTGGTCTACTGTAAAAAATCAACTTTTTAGCCGCTTTCTTTGAGGAGGTGTTAAACAAACGGCAGCCAGAACTGGCACTGTGCAGAAATTGTGAAAGGCGGCATGCCAAAAATATACTGTCCATATCTGGGATGTACAAAAAAGAATTTTCAATGATCTAGTTGCATAAAGGCTACCAGGGAGATTCAAGGGAAGGGAGTATTGAGAAGAAAGTAACTATTTATTAGCAAGACTGCTGTTTGACCTCGATTTATAATTTTTTCGATATAGTAACCTATTTCAGCCCATATTTCATTCATTATATCTCATATATATTTTTATATCGATTAACCATCGCACGACTATAGTCTGTTGTGATACTTGCCAACAATACCTCATAATGTTTGTAAGTTATGGCCATAAAACATATTCGACTACATTTTAACCTAAGGAGAGTTCCTTGCCATATAGAATTTCATTCAGTGCGACGCATTTCACCTGTGCCTCATGCAAGACAAAGGACATTTAAAAACCAATTCCATACAATTAATAACAATAAAATTACGCTAAAATTGCAACAACACAACGCCCTTCCTCCCGCACCTTTTATAGACAACAACAACTACAAATGGGCCAAAAAAAAGAAGATAAAAAGATGTATTGTCTGTTGCTGCATTCACTTGGAACTGTAACGTAGGAGTACAATGAATACGAGTGTATTCAAAATCACTCGTAGCTTGCTGTAGCTCATTGAAAAGTGTCACATGCATACTCTATATAGACTACATATACGTATAATTGTAACGGTTGTACAATGGGCGTTGCAACAAGAAACGCACTCGACTCCTTGTTACACGTGCGTGCGGCAAACAATTGTGCCGCAAAATGCAATTGTGTCATGTAGTACATGGTTGTATCGGCGCATGATGTGTCCTGTTGTACCAATGTCCTGAACTGACCGTTGCCCACCAGATCTGTAAGAAATCAGCGATGTGAAAATTTACGGAACGTGATTCTCCTTACTTATATATATCTTCTTTTTTGGATTTTTTAACTGAAAAAGTTGGCGCATTGTTTGGCCAGTTCATTATGGGCACTCCCGTTTGTAGTTGGGTTTGGTATTTTTTTTGTTGCTTTTTGGACGGGTTCAGCTATTGTTTAAACGGGAGCAGCGCTTGTCAAGGCACGTACGCGGAGTTTTCGCTTGGCCATGGCTGCAGCATTTTTGCCGCCAAAAAAGTTTGACTGCCTTGCCAGGCTGTAAGCTTTGTCTGCGGTCGACTGCCTTTTTATTTTCTTGTATTTTTAGTGCCCGACCATTAAACTAATTTATCACCAATATAGCGCAATATCTGAGCAGCGAGCAGTGAACCGGAGCCGGGACAGGCGGGGCAACCCTTGGTTTGTGGGAAACCAGCCTAGGTCTAGGAATTCTGCTAGGCTGCTGCAGGACATGGCTTTTGTGTGAGCGAGTGTGCGTGTGTGTGTGTGTGTGTGTCTATTTACCATAATGAAAACATTTTCAAATATTTTATGCAAAGTTGTTGCAGCCTTGACATGACCTTAGCTCAACCTCAGCGCTACCCCGCGGTGATGCCAAGGATGCGCAAGCGCGTCTAAATATATGTCCTGTATGGGAATTGCTGGGCAATTGCTACTATAAGCATATATACGATATATGTATGTGTATGCCAATACCGGTTCGTAATTTGCTAGCTGAACTAGTTTCCCCCTCTCTGTCATTATGTAGATTTCATGTTGGGTAAATGTCACTGGTAGCTCTGGTAGCCTCCCCGCCCCTTACCCCACCTAGCTTGTTGTTGTAATTTCTGCTGTAGTTAATGCTGCTGATGTTTTGGTAGTTGTTGCTGTTGGGCCTTTAGTTTTTCTCACACAGGAAGTATGAAATAGATTGGCCATAAAAACCTCGGAAAGCACAATGCGTACTGATAAAGATCGATGTACGATGCAACCAAGGAAGAACTAAAATAAAAGGTAACAAAAGCGGCAAATTGGGTTGTGAAAATCAAAAACAGACAGCAAAATATCCATTTGCCAGCACAAATCCTCTCGTAGTCCTTGCTTCATGTTTGCACTGACTGCTTGACTGTCTAAGCCGCAGGTACAAAATGATTAACTTCAATGCCGTTGAAGATTCTACACCGCAATTAGGACGCTGGCAGTCCAATAAAAAGCAAACTAGTGCAAAGGTTCAAAAATCCAGATAATAGCAAAGAATTGCGTCGTCACAGGTTCATCTAAAGATCAGAAGAAAACGAATCCCGCACTGAATCAAACCAAAATGCACTTAGCCATTAGAGTTCCCCCTTATTTGTGAGCTGGTGTATGAGGGGGTGCAGGCAGCATTATTTTTTAACATCAAACAAATAAAGGTCAAAATACAACAAATATAATGTACGGAAGAAAACAAAAAATTAGTGGTAAAAACTTGGCTCAGCTGAGAGAAGGCAGCCACAAAAGGAGCGCGTGATTTGTTGCAAGATTTCTGTGTAAATGGCATAAAAAACAGATACGTGGCCAACTCTGGCAATAAAGCGACAGGCCGTGGGAGCGACGTGGCTGCCGTTAATGGCGCAGTTCTGGCCAAGACGACCTCGTCCTCATCTTGGACAATTAACACAACAACATCCTTGGGAATGTCGAGCAGGGCCTACTTTTTTATGAATTGTTCATAATTTTTTTTTCTTTCTGGCTCCTCTGTGTAGAAGAGAGGCAGACTCAAAGGCAAGCCGACGCAGTCACAATCAGCTGATTTGTAGAGGCCGGGAAGGATGGGGGGATTAATTATGTTGACAGGTTGCTGCGATTGAGGTGTTGTCGCCCCCCTTAATGAATGAACAAGTGTAAAAATGTCGTTTAGAAATTCGTATTAAAATTTTCTTTGCGTTTTGTGTTTAGGGTTTGGGGTTTCCACGAAAAATTACAGAGCTGGGAAATTGATTTTCTAAGCCTGGGCACGTACAGAATTAAAGGTACTAACGTCTGGGAAAGTTCACACAATCATTGCATAAAATTGTTTTTTACTTTTCAAAATTGTATTTTCGCATAGGAAATGATTTGGCAATAAAATAATTTTGCATTATTTCGGCCAAACAATTATTTTCGCCAGAAATTTACAAATATTTTTATTTTTCATATTTGTATTATAATATTTTACAAATAAAATAAAAATCAAGCCCATATTCCCCAGCGAGTCAACGAGTGCAAACGTGAATGAAAACTGTTTGGTAACGGGCCAAAAGGAAGATTTTTGCTCAATGGGCACCGAAAAACGAAAAGGTGACAAGGCTCAAAGTAAAACTCAGCTGGCAACTGATGCGTTTGAATGTCGCCTCAGGTGACAAATTGCGAGGCTTGGCCAACAGGTTGCACTCACTGTTAACCATGGCCTTCCTTTTTCTTTCTTGTTTTTCCTTTTGGCCAGGCACGCACAGACCGACCCGTAGCCGCTGTGAATGACGCGGCAGGTTTCGTGACCCGGCCAAAATGTGCCATTTCGCACCTCCATAAAAACCACGTCGATGCCAATGTGTTGTGTAATGCCTGTTATACGATATAATTGTCTAGATGGGTACCCACCACATCTCCCAACGACCTTCGCTTTGCATTATTTGGCTTTATGTTGACTGCCGCCTTGGCAGGGCTTGTCTAATGTGCGATTTCCACTGCAATTTGCATAAAGCGATTTTCAGCAATTTTCACACATGCCACAGTCTTTCGAAAGGGTCAAGGCAATTGGCCACAGGATGTGCCACATAAAGGATATCGGCTTAAATATTTACATAACACATATTTTTTTGGCGCGCAAAAATCAATGCCGCAACGTGTTGCATGCAACTTCCTGTGTGTATGTGTGGGTGTATGTGTGCTGCATGTGCGGCCACTGTCTGAGTATTATTCTGAAAAGATTCTTCCTGTCGGCATGTCACGTGTGCGTTTGCCAGCAATTGCCACCCACGTTATGTAACCAATAAAAGAATAAGAAGAAGCAGTAGAAAAACACCTCAAAAAACAAGTGTCCAAATGAAGTTGTCGACAAGGCCGCAAATTCATTCTCACGCCTGTTCCCATGTATGTATTTTTTTATTTATTTTTCATTAGAGTTCTCAAGAGAACGACTGGAATATACCTAGTATTTAAAAATAAATATTTACTAATTTTAAGGTAATATAAATTGTGTACAAAAATATATCTTAAAAAAAAAATTGGAGTCCCAGTTGCACAGATAGATAGGCATGATGCGGATGATCTTACCGATTAAAAATATATATGCCATTCAGCCTGATATTTTTGCAAAATTTTGTAGCATACCCTCTTAGCCACACTTTATGTTTACAGGGTATATGTACGGCGCGGCAAGTTCGCTTTAATGGCAAATTTATTATTGTTTGTGTTTTTCATTCATGAAATGAGCTCATTCAGCGAACGGAATTCATTGGAAGCGTTGTAAAAAATCTCCTACAATATATACATATATCCTCGCATTGTGCGGCAACAATGCGTCCGAGGCAGGATAATAAGGACACAACTAGCAAATCTCTACGAGTACTTGAGGCACAATGCGCCGAGCGGCGGCTTCAACGCGCCAGCATCCCAGGCAAATTTAAAGGACATTCGTCCAATAAATTCTCACGTTTAGTTCGCTTGTTCTCGCTCTCACCCAGCGCTCTCTCGCTCTGTGGCTCATTTGGGTGCATATTTTTTTGCGGCATTTCTCGTTGGTTTTTTAATGTTGGCTAAGGCCCGGCTTAAACCTCAAGTGACCGAGGGCTTGATGAGTTCGCATTTGCAAAAGGAGAAGCGGATGCGCCGCCACTCGGGTGTTCCTCCATCATCAACGACATCATCATCTGACGATCATCCGGATATAGTTCAATAAGGTTTCTTTTTTATTCTCGTTCTTAATTTTTTTTGCGCAAACGTCAGTCGGTGTTTCCTTTTTTATTTTTGTGCAATTTTCATGGAATTTTCAACACATAATCGAGAGATAATGCCATTGATTATCTCAGGAATTTCTATTCAACTTTTTTCTTATCCTTGTTGCTTGTTGTGCAAAGTGGCGCTGTCGTTGTCCCTCCACATCTGTGGCTTCCGTTTCATATTTCCTACAATCGCTCAGCGCTGTGTGCGGCCTGACAAAAGTGAGAGACTCCGACTTTGAGTCCGGTTTCGTTTTTGGACTATGTGCATTGAGGCCTGGAAATTCTACGCGCACCTTACTTGGGGTCTGGTCTTCCAGGAACCAATGCGGCAAGTGGAGCAAAAATGTTTTTAAATCGCATTCGATAAGACTGTGGGAAAAAATGTGCGAAAAGTGGCTTGGGAATGTCTAACAAGGAGTAGATTTTATACACAGTCAGTTAATGTGAAGTGCGTTTGATAAGTAAATTATGTGGTAAGGATTCTTTCTTAAGTAAAAACAAATAAAATATCGTTAGATCACAGATACTTACATTTATATGAGAACGTCAGTCACAGTTTGTTGACATTTACTGAATTTACAACTAAACAGCTTTTATTTGACAAGAAAATGTAATTAGATTGCATATCAATGCAGACAGTTTTGTAGCCAAACGCCAGGTTTTTCCCAGCAACAACCCCAAAAACTCGGAGAAAAAAGAATACCCGCATAACAATTTTCAGCCTGGTCACAAGTTTACTGTTATGCATATAAAGCTATGTAAATTATGAAGTTGATAAGCACGTTTTAGTATTGCGAGTTAAAAAAGGATGAGATTCTGTGTCCACGTCTGAGTCGGAGTTCTTGTCATTGTTGATGAAGATGAATGATGTAATAATTCCGTCATAAAAATGCTGGCTCAGCTAACATTTCATACGCAAACTAAACTGACAAGCTGGCCAGCCCCGTGTGTCAAAGGGTTGCTAGCCCCCTCCGCAGCTCTCCCTCTCTCTCTCTGAGCTGGCAGCTTTTCTGCAACGAACTTAAAGCTAAGACTCAGTTTCTAGCTAGAAGCTGAAGTTCCTGGCAGCTGCCGCTGCCGCTGCTTCTGTTGCTGTTTGGTTTACAACAAGTTTTTACATTTGCCACACTGCAACTGCGGTACATTTTCTCGATTTTTTGAAACTGGTTTCGGTTAAATCTAAAAACCAGAGATCCATTTACATTTATCGTACTTAGGGACGTACAAGTTATTTTTTTTTAAATTTTTTTTTTCTAAATGCCAGCTTTGCAACTGATTTTGATTGCCTTCGAATTTGATTGTCTGTGTAGAACTTAGAGAGAATGAGAGGAAGAAAATCCATTAACACGCTCAGTCAAGCAAAATCCATCATAAAGGTAAATCTTTGTTTACCTTGACCCTGCCTCCACATACACACATACACACACACACGTGCATGCATAAACATGCTGTCCGGTATCGATACGTGCATCCTTTTCGTTGGATACTTGTTTTTATGTCTTCTTCTTCGGCAATGGTTTGCCCTCGTCTCACCTTTCGATTTTTATACACAATACCCATTGGAAATTGATTAAAAAAGGGTATGCTAGTGTTATGTATTTGAAGAACGTATTTTGAGTCTATTAAGTATATTATACTTATGTATATATATATTTTTTGGGAGCATTAATAGGCTAGTCTATCCAGTACTGATCACATCTTATGGCCCGGAACTTTTCAGAAGGATAGAACAATAAACACATGAGTTATCAAAAATCATAATTTCTAAAGTTGTAGAGAATTTTCACCTTGTGGTGTGTGTTTATTTGTTGTGCATGCATGAACATCGATGTTTAAATCTACTTTAAGTCAGCTCGCGCCTGATTACAGGGTATCTCTCAGTAGAACACTCACGCCTACAACACTTTTACTTGTTTTTTACAACTTTGTTTTCAACGTCGATGAAGTTTTTTGTTTTGATTGCGTCGTTCGTTGATCGTTATTGTTGTTGTTGTTATTGTTGTTATTGTAAAGTCAAAGTGTCGAATTGTAAAGATCACTCACCTTTTGCCTGCCTAGGCCGATCGTAGCCGTATCCCATAGATACATAAACATTTACATTGCTGCTGTTGTTGCTGTTGTTGTTGCTGGGGCTGCCCATTGGCTCGTACCCCTTTATTATGCCAGGCATGTCGCCGTTTGTACGCGTATCCGTTCGCCTCATCTACTTGTATTTTTACTGTGTAATCACGCTTAAGCCGTGCCTCAGTCGTCGCTGCCTCTGCTGACGTCGCCGTCGCCGTTCTCTCTATGTCTAGCTGCACGCTTATTTATTTGTTTGTTGGCTCCAAACTGGTACTGGCATCCATTGGACTGGCTCTTGGTCTACCTCTTGGTCGTGGAGTTATCCAGCAAAAGTACAGTCCTCGTTCTGTTTTTCCTGATTTTTCTCCAGGTTGTGTGCACCAAAAAGGGGCGCCCGTTTGTTGTGTGTGTCGCGCTGTGTATGTGTGTGTGTTGTGTGGCTTGCCACGCTGGCCAACTGGTTTGTCTAGTACGAGTATCTCCTCATTTTATTGCCCTTCTCCAACGCCCCATCTCTTGCCTTGCTCTTCTATTTCTTAGAATGCTGTTTTCCTTCTTGTCGTATCTGGCGTAGATCAAGCCCCGCCGACCCAAGTTTATTTACCGCGCCACAGGTTTGTTTACTTTCATTGTCCTAAACGCGCCTCAACTCGTAGATTGACAAAAAATACAACAAGAAAATGAAAAAAACATTTCATAAGCCGATTTGGCGTCGCATGGACGGAAGGAAGTTCTAAGCGATGATGCGTTGGAAATATTAAACATTTCATGCAATGAATAAAAAGTCAGCATCGGAAGTCAGGCTTAATTGGAAAGTTATTACTACTCCTTCAGGTAGTAAAAGTGTAGATTCATGTATTTTAATATATGCTAATGTTAGCAGATATATTTCCAGGGAAAATATAGTCTTTAAAAGGCCAGTAAGCGCTAGAAATAACTATCGTATGCTCATGTCTTAGCTATGGAAATTATATATGTGCTAGCACCAATTAACTGAATGAAATATAAAGAAAATAAAAATTTTGCATTTATGGCATTATTATGTTTAACAGTGAAATTATTTTGAAAGTTGTCGCCCCATTGTACCTCCTATTCAAAATCTATTCTTGGGATTATGTATTCCAAGGCTGAAATTGTAGCTGTAGCGGTTAACCGGGTTATCCTAACCTTATATAATACTAAATATTTTTAAATTGTGAATTATGAAGACACTATTAGAAGAAATACATTTTATTATACTATACATATATAATATATAGACCATATTATCTCCTTAAGTCTTTTCTAATAAGCAATTAAAATATCATAAATGCTGCTGTCAAAGATGAACTAACTTCATTTGTAGGTAGCCTGTCTCAAATTAGAAACTCAAGTGACTCGCCCACACAAAAAGATAGAAAATAAAATAAACTGAGTTGTTGCATTTTATGGCTAATTGATTTTAATCTGACCGCCACGACGGTGGCCAAAAATCAGCACACAAATCCGTATACATTACGGCAAACGAGCAGCAAAGGACGCATCCCAAAGAAAATAGAGAGATATCGTGATAAGGCCCAGCATTTTTTGCGCATCATCATTATCGGAAGAGCCACTATATATACAATTATAACTCCATTGCCGGACAGAGCTGCTGGAACAAATAATAATTATTGCAAACTCAGATTAGTTGCGCCCGAATGAAAGTCGACCGAAATAGCAAAAGAAACCTGGGACAACGTCTCTTCTTGTCCATCCCCTTTCATCTTTCCTCTCTTTTCACGGTGGCTATCTGGAGTCTCGTATCTTTGGCTTTGATAAATGCTTCAGTGCATCCGAATGTCAACAAAGGAACCTGTGCCAGCATTTCTAACGGTCAACCTGCAACGGCATCAGTCAGCTGACAGCTTGAAATACATTCGTATCTGTATCTGTGCAATGGGTTTCGGCATTGCCCACTTGAGGTGCAGCCGAGCAGAAGATAGCATCTACTCGAATTTGTTTTTTTGTGAAAACCATGTGTATTAGTTATCTAGGGTAGCACAAATACATACACACACACAGGACTAAAAAGGATACAATTTTTGGCGCTCTTTTTTCCGGTGTTGGTCAAAGAAATTTTACTGTGAAAGGATATTTGTGTAGCCTTTGAAAAAAGGATTTTTTTCGTAACGAACTGTTCATTTTGCGCTCCAGAGCCAAAGCCAATAACGCTGACAGTGTGTGTGTGTGTGTGTGTGTGTGTGATTGTGTGTACATGTTGTGCGCATTTCGTAGTTGGTATCTTAAACTCACAATCATGAGCTGGCCGGCTCAAAGGTCGGCTTAAGACTTTCTAGAATTACTGTGGCATGTGGGTGTACGTGCTGCTGAAACAATATTACACACAGCCAAACCACACCCACACACACACACATACAGGGAGACAATGCTTGCTTTATATTCATTAAGGATATGCAACAAAACAATATGCAAGTTAGTTATTTCTTGCAAAACAAAAACCCTAAAACTATACCGAGCTCTAGCAATATTTTCAAGTTAAAGTAGGCTTATCCTTTACCAAACATTTTTTCATATATCCTTACTCGGTTCCCTTTTCGGCTCAAGCTATTATTAATTGATTAAGTGACCTGCAACTTTGGTTGTTCAGTTAGCAGGCAGTGCAGGACCACAGCTGCTACAAAGCAAGTATCTGCATATTAGATCTAGGTAACTAGAACCTTAGATCCTGCTTGACCACACACACAAGTCCTGTGTCCATTCATTTGGAAGCCTAAATGTGTGAAATGCTTTTGTGCACATATGAGATGATCTCGTTTTTGTTGAGCGAAAGAGTAGAGATACATCATATGCACACACACAATGTTATATATTTGTATATATGAAGTTCTGGGATCTGCACTTATTTTTCGCTTTGCTGTTTCCATTCCCATTTAAAACATATTGATCCATGCCATTGAGCAATGTGTCGTCAAACAATTTGCCGTACTAAGCCCTCTAGTTCTGGCTCTGGCTTTGCCCAGAGCTATGCAAATTATGCACAAATTGTTCAATTTCCTAGAAACTAGATCACATGCGGCCAGTTTTTTTTTTTTTTTTTTGCACAAGTGTTGTATTTTTATCTGAGTCTTAAACGGAAGTTTTTATGTTTTTCTCAAGAATTGCCGCCTTAGTTTTTAACAGTAGCTAACTTACGTAATGTTTGTATTAGAGGTTTTTGATTTCAGTTTTTATTGTTTGGTGTTTTTATTTTTTCGGTACTTGGGTCGAGTCGGAGTTAATGCTTGAACCGTTGCGGCCTGCTTGAAAAGTCGGCTAATGGTTTTTCACACTCGGCCGCTAAAATTCAAAGGATCGAAATAGACATTAGCTAACGACTGACTTGCATGTAAATGATTTCTATTTTATGTGTATTTACATCGCATGTTAGGAGTTGCCTTTTGTCTTAAGTTCTAGCATTGGAGGTGTTCTTAAACGGAATTCAACGGGGAGTTTTCAACCGTTGTTTGATATATGAGTTAGAGAATATGCTGGCTTCGGGAATTGGGCCTGCCTTGGACAGATCCTTTTTAATACATGACTGTATCTTATGTAAATATTTAGAAGTATTTATGGACGAAATATCAATATTCAAGAATAATTAGTAGCGAACTCTATTCCGACCGAACTTTTTACTTAGTTTCTTGAATCAATAGTAGATTATATATATATAAAGATATTTTATTTTTTAAGATAAGAATCCTTATCAAATAAAGCTTCAAAAAGTTGTTTTAAAAACCTAACTGTGTTAAACTAGAATTTCAAAAACTTTTGCACAACACAGCCGTTTATAAAGAGGGTTTTAACAAAACGAATCGGCACATTTGAACGCATTGTTAGATACGACTACGGCCCACAAACAGTACTTCAAAGAGGCCTACCTAAAAAAAATGCAATGGAATTTTGCATTATCATGCGAGCATGTTAATTGCCTTTTGCAGAGTCTCAAAAAAATGAGTTGTAAATGAGCAAAAACTTTGTGCAAAGTGTGCGCGCAATTGCAAACCCGTAGGCTGCACTCGTAGGGTTCCACAAATCATTGCGGTTGCCAAGGCTCCTATTGAACAGCTACGCAAGTATGCAAAAACTAAAGAATCGCATCATCAATTACCCTTTTGGTCAGTGGTCGGGAACATGAAACAGACCGACACGTGCATTGTAATGATCATATCATCAGCGAGTTGGATAAAAGGAAAAGATCCTGCAGAACTTATGAGCATAGCGGTAACCAATCGATTTGGCAACATAGCAGTAGCTGTGGACCAGGCGTATTACCAATCTTTAGATCAACATCAAATGTTTTATGCACACGCCTCGTTACGGACCACGCTCAAACAAGGCGTGAAATTTTCTTGTATCTCTAATGCATAAATCCAATAGTTATGAAAAAGCAATTATGTTGTGCGGCTCGATGATTGGTATCCCTTTTGGTCCTGTGTCTACGTACTGCATTCGTATTCTGTTTTAAAGGCAATTGGTTGAATGACCTCTGCGTGATTGACCGCTTGGCCGTGAGAAACTTGAATGCAACCCCTTCATTAGATCACTTTTGAAGAGGTTACATAAAAATTAGATGATTGCTTTTTAGTATGTCATTAAAATTGACTGTTTGTATTGCTCTAGAGTGAGCCTGTTGAGGTACGCTGAGGACCCTTCGTTCAAGTTGTGTTATGGGGCGCTGGCTCAGCAATTTTCCGTTAAAAATCAAAACATATAATTTTCCCCTGAACCGAGACAGAGGCAGTGCAGGTATAGAATATCAGTGCATAGAGGAAAATCCAATACATACAGGTACATAGGCCAGACGGGGTAGAGCAAACAATAGAACCTGTTTGCAGGGGAAAGTCCAACTGGAAGTCGGGCCCATAAGAACCCAGCAGAGATTTCCTGCAAAGAAATGGAAAATAAACAAGACGCAGGCAGAGGCAGAGGCCAAAGCAAAGGCGGAGGCAAAGGCGTATGTAAGGAGCACACAATAAATGGAAATTGATAAATAGGAAAACAGGTTGAGGACAGGTACAATGCAGATACATAGTTGCGGCGGGGGTGGGGTGGGGTATGTGCGCTGCCAGTAGCCCCTAAGCCATTGCTGAAGCGCGGCATGCACGTAGACGCTGTTGAGGATCGGCTTGTGATGATATTGATGATGATTATGATGAAGCCTTTTCATTTTCTATGCACACTTGGAGACGTCGCTGTAACGAGTTTTGTATGCGCTATTCGAGAAAACACAAAATGGAACAAGAAGGAGAAACGAGTTAAGAGTGCCTGCGGTTTAATGGGGGTTTGGCTTTTTCACAGATTACCAAATTATGTGCCTATTCTTTAGACTCAAACAGAGGAACGCCACACAATAAACAAAAAGGCAACCAAAGTATATGTGTGATGTGGCTCCATTTGTGCGCAGCCTGGGAAAAATTGAAGCCCCAAATGAGTTTTTTTTAAAAGTCAGGACGCGAACAAAGAGTTTAGTTTTGTTTGGAGTTATGGATAAGCGAATAAGAATTAAGCCTTAATCTTGTAAGAGGCAAAGGGTACCATTTCTGATGTCATAGAAAGTTGTGGAAATGTTGAATAAAAATTAATGTATGTAACGTAGATAAATTTTATTTCAAATTATTATCAACATTAATATAATATTTCAGTCCTGTTGTTTTTAACAAGATTGGATCCTTTTAATTTGGTGCATTTTTTCTATTCTAAGCAATTTTGCAGACTTCCAAAAATTTATTACTTTAAATCTGTAAATTCAATATTTTAAGGTGATCTTGGGAATTATAAGATTAGTAGAGCTGACATTTGGTATACGTTTCTGCTAGCCAATTGTTATGTCTGCAATTTCGAATAACGTTTTTCTGACTACAAACCCATGAATTGCAACACATGTTGTCTATCCTTGGCTTTGAATTAAATGAGAGGCAATTTGAATGACGACATAAACAAAACCCAAACGAACGATTCCTGCAGCAGTCAGGATACGATTCACCATAAAAAAAAAAATTCAGCTCCTGTCGCTGTCGCGACTACATCCAAACAATAACACGCTGCTAATGAGCAGTCAGCAGGATCTGGCCAGCGCCTGGTCGGAGTTATTTGAGATTTTATCAAAACAAAACGACAGACAGGACATCAACTGGTAGCATCGATTGGTCTTTTTTTCATTCTTGAGATCCTTTTTGGCGCTGCCGCCAGATCTTGTTTATGGGCTATGTGTTTATTATATAGGCGCTGGTTAGCTTAGTACTCCAATGCTCTGTAATACGAGTCGCCTTCAAGTGCGCGGTGCGGTGTCTTGAAGTGGTCAACCCGTCAGGGGCATCAACATCTTTGACCATATGTCCTCACTGATTTACTGTACTATACGTATATCTATATATATATATATTTATATGTATGTATACAAGTATTTGGTTTTTGAACCTGAGCCCAAAACTGAAGCAGAGCATGTGGTATTGATTGAGCAATTTAAGTGTAGCCACAGCTATGTGTGTGCCAATGTGTGTGTCATTGGGTGTGTGTGTGTGTGTGTATGTGCGCACTGATTTGGAAACTGTCACCAAGCTTGCTCCAATTTCAAGGCTGATTTGCCCGAGTGCATTCTAATTAATAATGGGTTGGCATCGTTTCGACTGAAACTCGTTAGCTACTAAATTTGACAACATCTGTTGTTTGATTTTTTTTCTTTCATAAATTTAATCAAGGCTAACATATTGACCATTAACGGTTTTTTCCTTTTGAATAAAATTCCAGGTAAAATAGTGCGCCCTTAAACGCAGATTAAGGATAAAAAAAGATAAAAACAGAAGGTGAGTAAAATGTTATTCAATCCATTAGTTTTTATAAGATAAGGATTATTTATTAATTGAAAAACTAATCATAAGGTAAAATCCTTGTTATGAGTGCGTTGACTAGCTATGGCTGCTAGATCAGACAAGTAAAATGTATCATAAGAAATTGTAAGTAATTCTTTACTTTCATTCATATTTAGGGTTAAATATATATATATATATATTTTTTTTTTCAAAATTTGAGTTAACAACTGCGCAAAATATATGTAGAAACAAACTTCCGCACATTTTCTGAAAAGTTTTGGGTGTAAATGTGGGGTAAACTGGGAAGGAACCTGCTAAGGAGGCATAGAAGAAGGCCATTTAAAAGGACCTACCCAACAGAACTACCATATATATATATATATATATATATATATATATATATATATATTCTTGATTGATGTTTGTTTATATTTAAATAAAGATCATTAAATATTTATATTGTATATTAGTTCAATAATCTGTTAAGCAAATTAAAGGTCAACAATTTTCGTAACATATAGTAACATAAATTAAATAACCCAAAAAGAACTATAGTAATCTGTGGGTTATAACATTGTGGGGTTTATATTATAGCCGTTCGAAGCTATATATGTTACGCATTGTAACAAATGGAAAGCACCTTAGTAAATTGTAAAATATTTTGTCTTGCGAAATAAACAACAATTCAAAAGAATTCTCTGGTTAAAAAAACCCTAACAAATTTAATTGCGAAACTTTCGAGGAAACGTTGCCATTAGGGATATACGATTTTGCTTATGCTGCTACCGCAGGCCAGCATTAGCTAATGTTGTCTGCAACATGGCCCATTAATATTAAGGACTAGCTCCCTCGAGACTTTGCAGCCTTGAAAAGATCATTAGCAGGAATAAGATCGTAAAAACACATGACACGCGAAAAAAATGCAAGTGCCGCCCTTCTGGCCCATTGTGTCCTCTCGGACAGCCATGAAATTGCAAGTTGGGAGTAGATCAGAGATTGAAGATCGAAGATCGTTGCTGGACCTCCCGGGAAATCAATACATGGTCAATTGCTAAACAATTGCAAAACACAAAAGGCGAGCACGGCCACCAAATTTTATAGGGACACAAACATTGTGGCAAGGATCTAAGTGCGGTGTCTTAGGAGTTGAATATACTGCGTCATGCGGCACCAAGATATATCATAAATGAACACAGGTTGAAGTTGCGGTTGTGTGTTTGAGGTTTTGCCGCTCTTCATAAGGAATCTGTTGTTTTTGTTGCTGTTGTCGGTTTTTGGCTGTGTGGTCGCCGTTCGGGCCTGGTGAATTCCTGGAAGCTAAATACAAACGAGTTGGCGGCGGGATTGAGCAAAAATATTATGAGAAATAACAAAAGTAATCAAATATGAAAAAAAAAACTAAGCGAGCTGGCAAACAGATTCAAGTTGTTGTCTTTAATACAATAGGCAGCTAGCATATTTTTTTTAGCTATTATTTATTTATGCATTGCACTTTGTTTGAGGTGCAGGCGAGAGATCTCAAGTGCTTGGCGGCGTGAAGGAGTTAAGAAACGATTATGATTTTACCACACAAGTCGAGGACGTATATATGTATATACAAAGTTAATGTAATGTCAGGATATGCAAAGTTCTTTAAACGTGTCAAATTGTCAGCATGAGCTCCTTGTGATCCTCGCAACAATTTCGCACGGTCAGCCGTACCTGGGCCAGCGCCTGCGCCTAACCCACGCAGCGTGCTCCTGCACCGCGCTGTTGTCCTGCAACATCCTAGACATTCAGCTCATTAAGAATTCTCTTCGACTGGCGCCTATCCCGTGGCGTGTCTACCTTTCAGTTGGTGGCTTTGCAATTAACTGCAGCGCTTTGTTCAGCGTGAGCGTGCGCGCGCCTCTCCAGGACTCCCACTGGACGCAGGCAGGACGCTGCACCGCGCTGTGACACTCACTCATTTTTCACTCCTTTGCGCAGCAAATCTAATCGCAAAAACCGTTTCGTGCTGTTTAATTGCGCAGCCAAAAACAGAAATTTAAAAATAACGAAAAAAAGACGCACTTGACCTGCGCAGTGCTGCCAGGATACGCACAGGACATGCAGTACATCTAGCATATGGTGGGCCCAGTTCTCAGTCAAACTTGGGCACATCTCAACTGACTAACTGTTCTGCCACGCCTAGATTCAGCCTCAGCTCTGGCGAAAGCCGCAAAACATGTGGTGAACAAACTGCGCCCGTCAGCCACGCCCACGCCCACTGCTCAACGGTCCAAAACGTTGCGTAATGTACAATAAATATTTTATTGATTTTAGTCAATAAATCTGCACACACGACAGCAACAACAGCTACAATAACAACTGCAATTGCAGGTCCTTGCAACAACAGCAAAAGGGACCTGCCGCAGGTACTCGCGTCCTTTGCACTTGAACTAATTGACAAACTGAAAGGTGAGAGATTGCATTTGTGCGATAAGACAAACTGATTTTTTCTCTTATGTTTTCCCAATTTTTTTTTGCCATTGTCTACAAAATTTATTGACTCTCCTGTTGCTTTTTGTGCGTATCCTGCGACGAGTTTCCCACTGCTTGGACCAAAACAAAGTGCTAGCCCGACAAGAACTATTAATTTGATTTTATGTGCACTTGCCTCTTAAATTTTTTTTTATTTTTATTACTGATCAATATTTTGCGCTTGTCCTGTTAAATGGCAACGGCCCCTTCTTCGTGGGAAGCCACACGGAGCGCGATCTTCTGTATGTTTTTTTTTGCTTCTTAACGAAGTGAAAAGAGTATATTGGGATTGTTTTTATAAATGTAATTTGACAAAAATTCTGCAAAAGCCAGAAAGCTGATCATGGACTCATTTACTTCGTATACCTTACCATACGCAGATCAAGTTTATTTCCTTCCGTTTTTTATTATCGATATTTATCGCTTTTTTGACTCGGTTTTTAAGGCGTAACTAAAAAACGAACCTTGAACAAAAAGACCATCCTCATGAAAATCAGTTGAGTTTTGACAAAACGACTGGGGTAAGTTGAAACCTATCCTTATCTGGGAACACTAGGGTATATATTCGAAAATTTTTTACATGAATTTGGACCAAAAATTTTATTTTTAAACTGAAATGTAGAATTTATCTACATACCGAACCATGAATAAAAAGACCATCCTCATCAAAATCGGTTGAGTTTTGGCAAAGTTACGACTGGGGAAAGTTAAAACCAATCCTTATTAGGGAACACTAGGGTATGTTCGAAAATTTTTTACATGAATTTGGAATTTATATTTAAACTAAAATTTAGAATTCATCTAGATAGGGAACCATGAACAAAAAGACCTTATGAAAATCGATTGAGTTATAGCAAAGTTTCGACTGAGGAAAGCTGAGACCTATCATTAAGTGCCGACAGTTTGTGTGTATGTGCTAAATTCTGGGTTCAGTGTATCTCCTAGTCGGGAGGTCTTACTTAATCTTAATCTGAAGTATAAAAAACCACATTAAAAGAAGTAGTAAAACATCATGCCAAGCTCTCATATAAGTTATTGATAGCCATAGCTGAATTATAAGAATTCAAATTTCCATAACTTGATCAAAACTGAACCGATTTTCACGTTTGATGGCGTTATGGTCATAGTCTGATTCTGTTACTACATCACAATATGAATTATTCAACAAACTTTTTTTTTAAATCTTTTTTGTGTGTATGTAAAAAAAAAATTTTATTTGCAGTTTCTAGCGATTCTTTGTATAAAGCAAAACGACCTAGCTGTTAGATGACGTTAACAAGTGCGGTATGTCGTCAGTTCAAACCCGGCCTAAATGCAATTTTTGTGTTATAATTTGGGTAAAAGTAACCCTGAGTATAGCGCTGTTGGTAACACCCGACTGCAACGTACGATCGCCCTACTTAGGTCAACATAATTATATATGTATATTTATATATATGTATGTATATACCATGTGCATATAAGGTGGCAACTGCTTTAGGCGCCCCCTCGGCCAGTTCCTTGGCGTAATTCAATAGCTTTGACAACTTTTAATATGCACATGTTGCACTTTACTGCCACGAGCATGGTCCGACTTGGGTTTCATTGTGGCTCCTACGTGCTTCCAAGCCGAATCCTGCCAAGTGCTCATTGATGTGAGCTTCCTGCAACTGCAACAACAAAATGCAATTAATGTGGGAATATTGTGCTGAACTTGAGTTTAATACTGGCATTATGTTTATGAGGCTTTGCAGTGGGCTATGGATTTAAACAGCTAAAACAATGTTGCGGTAAATTTTACGTAAATGAGTTCAATATTTTCTCATATCATATTATTTTTAAAGTGGTTTAAAATTTAGTTGATATTATTTTTCAGATATATATTGTATATAATTTTTCAATCGACCATTTCTAAAAAAGAATATTGTATACTTTATATATAAAGATTTCTTTAATAACAAATAATGAAATAATTATGAACAATGGTTTATAGGCAGTTATAAAATCCACAGTTAAAAATTTCATGTTGCCATTTCCTATTGTGTTATGAATTTCAGAACAGTAAATTTAGAATAGAAATTTGTTGAACATGTGGGAATTTAATGCTACCCGACTTTTACTTATTTTAGAACCCTACCAACTGTTTCTAAGTGCTGTCTCACAAATTTCCACATGCGATCACCCCAAATTCCAGCACTTTTAATTCGAAATGGAAACCTCCCACCCATGGTGCAAAAAGTAAAAAATTCCCAGCGAAAAAAAATGAAGCAAACAAAACATAAAACTAAAGTGGACACAGCACATGGTTATGGCCCGAAGCAAGTACCATGCCACCCAAACAAAACCCTGTTTCTCAAATTAATAATTGCAAAATTTCGCGCTAAGTGAAAAAACAAAAGTCAGCCGCAGCAGGCAGGAGTTTGCCATATATGGCAGGATCAGCATGTCTACCAGATGCACATATGCCCAACATATTTGCGCCCGGACCACGAACCAGGGCAGAGTTTATAGTTTATAGTCAAAAGTCAGTTGGTCACATTTGTTGTAATTACCGGCTTGGGTAGGCGTACAAAGGGCAGCGCGGCGTGAAGCTTCGACTTGGGCGAAACACACACACACACACATACACGCACATAACGAGGCGCTAAGCAAACAACAAGCCTTGCAGGATAACACAATAACAACAACAACAACACATGCCAGACATATGAACGTGCAGTTCCTTGCGTGCGTGACCGTTACAAAACTCGTTGCCATGACTCAGCGGTGCTATATGAAGCATTATCGGAACTATATATGTATGTACATATATGTATATTGTTAGCTAGAACCTGGGTTCGTGGGCGCGCGCGCGCGTCAGTTGGTCTGCCCAAAGCTAACCCTTAAACGGCAGCCGGCTGCAGTTCACCCGCTTTCTGTCTTGGCCTAAAAGCCACCCTGTTCTAGTTTAAATAAGTGATACTGTTATAATTAAGTTGACGCGCCTAGCAGCTACCCTTTTTATTGAATAGAATGTTTAGGCCTAATCATCAAATATTACTCTATTATAAATAAACCAAAGCCAATTATCGAAGTTTATCGATTTGAAAGGAACTGACCGAATTGTTAATAACATAACAAAATAAAAAAAATCACAAATAAAAAAAAAATAAAGTAAATGTATATAGAGAAATATAATAAAATAATATAAGATATATTTGGCACTCTAAGTCTCTTTTACATACACTGCCAGAACAGTAATATGCTCTATTTTACGCATTTCTAATGGGTACAGGGTATCCAAAGATAAGCAAGCGGCAAACGGTGCGCCCACATGACCAGGCCACCTTTTTATTTTTGTTTTTGGGCCAGTCAAAGTTGTTGTTATCCTTGGTATATTTATGTTTAATTGTTATGCTGATGTGTTTGGCACGAGCCATGCGCGCTGGCGCATATGTCGCTCAGGGTCCTTGCTGCCAGCTCCTTTTGCTGCTGGCCAATGTCATTGACTGCTGCCTATTTTGGCGCCCAATTCGTGCAGGAAAAACTCACAAGGGTTGCACATGCGCTCATGGTCATTGTCGCTAGGGAAAACTGTTAGTTATGCCACCACCACCGCCACCAACACCAACACCACCACCATCACCACCACCACCAGCAGCGAACCGCGACCAAATTATTCCGCTGCTAAAGTTGACGCAGCGCTTCACTGAGTTTGCCTTCAACTTCGACTTCAACATCGCCTTCGCCTTCGAGCTCAACTTCTGGCAAACAGCACGCGCTCAAGAACCACTTCCTCAACATCGGCGCATTTCCTCAACTTCCTCGGCCCTCGGCTGCGCCCCAGCGTAATGAGTCGGCGGTGTCAGGTGCATGAATGTAACCATTTCAAATGACCCGAGCGCGACCCCAAGCCCAAAATAAAAAACTGAAACTGAGGAAAAAAAAAATAAAATAAAACATACCCTAGACCTGAATTTTCTTAGCTCGCGTAATTACAGCGACCAAGTTGGAAGTTTTTCATTCTTTAGAGCGGTGCTCATTAGACCAAAGCATTTTCATGGCTCAGAGCTAGGAGTGTGTGTGTGTGTGTGTGCGTGTGTGTATATGTGTGATAACAACTCGCGCACGAGCTATGCGCCGTGTTTTGTCCTTATGTTTAGCCCATTTCGTTGTAATAATTTGAAATTTTGATCAGGTGTTCTTTTATTTCTTTGTGGCTTTCTTTCACTCTGCTGCAGTTGTCGCAGTTTTGTCCAGTTTGGGCGGGTTCAAAGGGGAACTATGAGCGTTAAGAATCGCCGAACCGTATAACACATCAGCTCCCTGGCCCGACCTAGCCGCATGTGGGCAGCAAAAAGCGCGCGGCATTTCATTCCCCTCGACGCGATCCAGCCACTTGGCACTTGAACCGTGTCATGCTGATTTCCATGTCTCAGCTGACTTGACCCTGCCTTCTGATAGGGTCTTGAACTGTTCCTATTACGAAATTCGTCGTACGACGAACTGTGAAATTTGATTTGCTTGAAAGCTTGCCAACTGATAGCGAAATGCAGCAGGTGGATTAGATATCCCTGATATACCCAATGATGACGTCAGCATTACCCAAAATTTATAAATTCGATCAACAATTTCGTTATCAATAACAAACACAAAACGATTTTTAAATGGAAAAAGCGATAATTATTTTAAGTATTTTTAAAATTTTAGGATATAGTTATAATTACTTGTTAAATAGCCCCGGCTGACAAACCTGAGATTCAAACCAAACCAAAATGTGGATTTTAACGTTAACAATAGTAGCAAATTTGCAGAAATTTTGACTTGTAAATTTTTTAAATAAATGTTAATAAATGCTTGGACCATTTTATTCTTTACCTTTCCCATGGCCATACACATCATTCAGACTAGAGTGTCGTGCACAAGGATGCCCACTCGTCTCAGTTTCTTGCCGTAGGAAGCTCTACAAGTTTATTTATTTTCTTCTTGCCTACGCCTTGAGTCAGTTATGATATTCTATACGAACTCATGATTTCCGGTTTCATTGCAAAATCGACGATTTGTTGGGCGTTGAAACTGGCTGTCAAAAGAGGCCCACAGGCCCACAGAGGCGACGCCCAGTTTGAAGTCTGAGTCGCCCACTCAATGTTGGGGCTTGGAGAACTGGCGCTCCTAGTTGCATGTTGCCTGTTCTTAGTTGCCTGAGCTGGCAACACGCAAAATCTCCAAGCTGTGCGCTTATTGAGCAATTTTCGGGCTCTCCTTTGAGTTACATTTATGGATAAATTTTACGTTGAATGCAATCCGACGACTAATGATGCTGCAGATCAAAGCCAATTTTGGGTAACGTCAACCTCAAAGGCACGCAAGTTTTCGGGCAGATCATGGATGAGGTTGAGTCTGAGCCTGAGCTTGAGCTTGAGGATGCCGTACCCAGTTTTATGTGTGGGTATATATGTATGTATATGTGTGAAAATATACACTTGGAGAAAAAAGTTACAAGAATTATAAACTCAAATTAACTTCTACTACTATTTAAGTTTAGTCTAGCGCAAAATTACACAAGACGAGCATCGAATTATTTTTTATGAACTTTTTAGCCCAATTTCTCTAAATTCAATTCGCAAAAAACTACTCAGTTTAAGAAATGTTGTACTGATTATAATAAAGTACGATTATGACTTGAAATTTGACCATTGAATAATTATTTTTGTTAAGTGTATGTATATGAATTTATAAATGAATGTGTACTTTAATCAATTTTTGGTTGGGCCCACCAAAGCGTGCAGCGCACGTACAAAATAATGATTGTGTTGATAATGGGAAACACGGCAGAAGATTACCGAAAAATTACAACAAAATATAAAATAAAAATCAAATAAAAAACGCAAAAAAAAAAATAATAATAATAAAAAAAAAATGTTGGCATGCAAATTAGTGCCGAAGCGCCGCAATTTTCTAGTGGTTTGTGGTTCCAGATTTTTGCATTTTTTTATAAAGTTGAAAATGATCCGCTTAACAAAAGACAAAAGATTTTGATTCACTGCCGGAAAAATTTTAATGCAACGGGATATGAAAAAGAAAATAAAAAACTGACCACACGGCAACAAAAGCCCGCGGCTCAAGTGCCGCTAAATATTCAAAAGGTTAAGCGTACCGGACGCCCGGGGGCAAAAAAGCATAAAGTAAACAACACCAGACAATGGACAACGGTCAACCCGTTGCAGCCTTACAACGATCCAATGATCCGACCGATCTGACCGATTCTAATGCAATTAAAATTCTTTATTCAACATAAGTCAAATGCGAATCGAAGCGCAACCCGTTGCGTTGAGCCAAGTGTTTGTTTAGTTGCGGTCAGTTGGCTCTGGTCAAAGGGGTTGTATTATTATTTTTTTTTTTGGGATCTGGTTACTTGTGTAACTGTTTTCCGTAAGCGATCCTCTGCAGTTAGATAACAAGAGGTCAAGCAGGATGGGGAGTGCGCAAATCGTGTTAGGCCATCAAAATGTTGAAATTAAGCGTTAAATAGAAAAACAAAAGCTTAATCTTAAGAACAAGGCAATCAAAAGACAAACTAAAAACTCGCGCACAAAGGAAATTTAATTAGGCCACGGCCAAAGGGGTCAGTTTATGCAATATGTCGCTTAAGGGTTGCATTCAATACTGGGCTATGGGTCTATCGGGGTGGCCACTCAAAACGGTCAACGGCGCATTTATGCGCTTGCCACCAAACCAGTTTGCAGTTTTTTCCTTGCTTTTTATGTTGCTGCGGTTTATTCAGCGAGTTTTGACGCTGCCCGCGTAATGAAGATAAACGATTTACAATAAAAATCATATTGTTTTTACACCACCAGAGTTCGGGTTCGCCTAAGCGGCCTGCAACTGGTCAAGGATATTAATGATTCGCGCTGACCGAAGACCTTGCTGTAGTCCTTGAGCTGTCACTGCAGGAGGGCCTCAAGATACGGGAATTGTGACTCCTAGCGGTTTTTGGGTTGCATTCACCTAATTTTGACCTGTTGACAGTCAACACAGTCTACAGTTTATGAGCAATTGATGTTAGCTGGTTTTTCGTATAGGTGTGAAACTTGAGTATTCAATGTGGAGCAGTTTCCTTTTACAAGCAGTCTTTTCGTTTAATATGACACAAAGTCCTTATGATTTTATATTCGTTCTGTGTGGATCGCTTTCGTTTAGTGGAGTTTCTTAATTAAGTGTGGAGCACTGTGGTTTTACTTGAATTTCGTTGAATGTGTTGCACTTTCGTTTTGTAGGTGTGTGAAAGGTTGTAGCATTTAGTATCGTTGATTCCAAAGCACTTTCGTTCATTGCGGTGTAATTTGAATACATTTAAATAAATATGGTCCACTTGCCCCGAATAAGCTAATTTCGTTAAGTCAGTACTTACCCTAGACTTCAACCGAGCCATACATGGTCAGCTTTTGTCCTTTAGCAATCTGAAAGAATGCCAGCTTTTGTCAGCAAACAAAAATACCAAATATTTACCGAGTAAATTAGGTTAATTTTACAATATAAACAGTAAAGCATTACTGATTGCGTTATAATTAATACAAAATCAAAAAATATTTTTTTTCAAAAATGCATTAATCTTAAATGTAGAAGCGATGTTAAGGAAAAATCATGACTAGAATGACAACAAATTCGACCCCCTAGGAATCATGTGAAATGTTATTTTTTATACTCTTTGTGGCCAAAAAAATCGATTGATTAAAAATCAACTGGCAATTTCACATTTTGAACATGAGTAAAGGTGCATGGGGGAGGGGGAGGCAGGGAAAGTACATGCTTTTTCCAAAAAAATCAAACAAATTTTTATTTTTCCAAAAAAAAAAACATTGATTTTCAATGTAGAATTGATCTAAATGAGAAATTATGACTGGAATGCCATAAAAATTGTTTTTAAAATACGATAACTATGGGTCCGATAACTTTACATGTCAACATTGTTTTTAATTTTGGAATGATTTTTGACAAAAAAAATGACCCGTCAGAATCATGTGAAATGTTGTTTTTATACTATTTGTGGCCAGCAAAATCGATTAAGAATAAAAACTTGCAATTTTAAATTTATGAAATTTTTTTTTTTTAAATGATTAAGGAGTGTCAATTTAGAATTTATTTAGAATTGATCTAAATGATAAATTATGACTAGAATGCCATCAAACATAAAAATCGGTTCAGTTTTGATCAAATTATGGGTGTTTGAAATATGATACTATGGGTCTGAGCGCTTTAAAAAAAAAATGTTCTGTTTTGATTTTTTCATAAATGATGGGTGTTTCAAATATGAGACCTATGGGACCGCGAGTTTTACATGTCCAAATTCTTTTTACCGATCTTTACGTGTTCCCTATTTGTACCACCGACTTAGCATCAGTAATTCTGTGACCTTTGGTGAACACTTATTAAAAGCTTATTAGCAGTAACAAAAAACGTTCAAACGTTCAAAAACGTAATCTAAATAAAAAAACCATTTTATGAATTATCTGCAAATACTTTTTAAATTCTGGGTTGTTCAATAATTTCAACTAAGTCATAAATAATACTAATTTGATAAAAAAAAGTTTAAGAAATTTAATCAATTCTGAGAACGTTTTTCATGGATATTCATTAAGTAGGCTAAAATATGCAAACCTGTTTAAAAGTTAAAGCCAGTCAATTTCAAACCCCGACTCAAAATCATTTTTTTGAAAAGTGAAAAATGGTTATTGCAAAGTGGGGTGGGAAGAATGGGGAGATGAATAAGACGATTATCGCTGCACGAAATCGAACGAAACGAATATCGAAATCATATAAATCTTTTGAATGCATTATTGGAGTCAAGTGGAATGGCGCATATTCAAAAACCAATTTATTTTTATGATTTTTTATCTGTCTGCTCTAATCTTTATGATGAAATCGAGCCTGAAATGTGCCGCAATTAATTCCCCGAGTGATGTTTTCATGTTTACTGGTAGTTCGCCATGCGATTTGATCGGATAATGCGCGATTTAATTGCACGGAACTTGCCAAAATAGACGGGATGGTGTCAGCACATGCTCCAGACCCAAACTGCAGCCGCAACAGCCCTTACGAGCAACCCCAAAAACTTGTCAGGCCAGGCTGAAGAGGGAGTTTTTTTGCCCTTGCAATAACACAGCATATATGGCCTGATACTTTTGCTTACGCATCGATTGGTCTGGCGTCCAAGTTGCTGCAATAATTCCCAATTCCGGGCTCCACTGGGGGAAGTCCCCCCATTCTACCTAACCGCCTGTTAAACTAATTCTACTTAAAGCGCTCACTCGGAAGCTCGCCGTTTATGAAGCCTTGTTGCTGGAGGGGGGCGGTTTTGGGCTGGGGCGGCCCATGTCTGGTCCCGCATGCTTATTGTCTGCTTGAAGGGTTCAAAGTTATTTGTTGCCTGCCTTTGACAAAAAGGGGCAGCAACAAAAAGATGATAAAAAAAACAACATTTTTATTAAAATTATAATGCTTACGCATGGCAAGCCCCGCAGGTCCTGGGCGCCACTGGCCACCAGCCGGCGTAATTGCAGCCGTGCACCACATGACGAGCCCGCCCTTGCGGTTTCATTTGCCTTCGCCTTTCCGTCTGTCAATGAAATATGAAAGCGTTCGCCCACTCTTGAGATTTTGGGTCATGTTATTTTCATATGCAACGAGACGTTTTCTAGCCGCAGTCAGCACAAAAAAAAAGATGAAAAATAAAAATGTTAATCCTTTTAAGTGCGTCGCTATCGTTCCAGACATCAGTTAACCCTAGCTAAGACCCCCAACCAACTAACCACTACTGTTAGCACCACGCCAAACATCTTTTGTGCCCAAAAAGGTCGCCGGGTTGATTCGAATCGGACACATCTGTTAGCGGGCATAAATCTAATTTGAATTGAAAGTATTTTTCAATTCCATATATGTAGATATTGCATGTGTATGTGTGCATACATTTGCTTTAGCCTGTCATAACAATTTCATTAACAATTGCGCTTTTTGCTTTTTTGGGCAAGGAACTGTCTGGCCCGGCGTATTTATGGGTTCAGGAAATTGAATTAAATTGCCAAACGACGACAAACGTCGACGATATTGATATTTGTTTAGGAGTTGAATAAATTTCAAGGGAAATTTGCATTTAAAGATTTGCTATGTAAAAACAAATTTTGAAAGGCTTTAATACACCAAAGTTAACTACATATTAGAACTTTATCTTTATTACCAATTTTCGAATATTTCAGAATTTATCAATCTATAGCCCTCATATTTCAAACTACCAAAAGTTTGTCAAAATTGAACAGATTTGATTTTTGATTTTATTTTTTTTATTTGGCGTCTAGAATTCTTTAAAAATATACAATTATTATACAAATATATTTAGAAAATTCAAATTTTGTGGTCAAAAATTATGCTAAAATTGACAAGACAATTAACATTGGGATGGGAATTTGGTCATGGTGTATCATCTGGATTACATTATCCTACCAATTGCAACTTGTATAGAATAATCTGTAATAGAAGCTAAAATGTATTTGATGATATAATATATTATTGATATAAATACTTTTACAGTTCACAATTCGAATCCGTAATATAGTTTTCAAATCAGCTTCAACTATTCATTTAATTTTCAAACATAAATTGAGTCGCCCAATCGACAACTTTTATCCATTGTGCTGCATTTAATCATATTTGGCAATCAAAATATTTTTGGAAATAATTATGGGGGGCGAGATGTCGAAAAACCACAAAATATGCAATGCGATGATGTCTGCACTGCTGCGGCGATTGTCGCAGCACGCGCCACGAAGCATAAATCCAATTGGAAGCCGGATTGGTTCGGATTTATCACCCAGACCACTTACCAAACATTTTCAAAAACATTTTACAAGGGTTTGACATTTAAATTAACACGTGGCACGGGCAGCATTGGACTAGGCTATATTTTTGGGGGTTGGAAAAGCCATTTGGAATTGGTGGATTGTTTAGTCCTTTCGTGTTGCTGATTAGCGGCGGTTGTGGTTATTTGTTGTGTAAATATTGTATATTGTAAATAAATTAAAAATACGTTTTAAGTTGGTTTTGACATTCAGTTTTTATTTTCGCTGTAAATTTTCATTGTTACAAATGAAATAAATTGAAATTTGTTTAACCTCTGCGTATAACTAGCGTATTTAAATTACATAATATTAAACTAGATATTTTCCCTTTGCTCGCTCTCATTCTTTATTTCATTACTTATCATTTGCTTTAACTGGTGTTTTACTTTGACTGCATGCTACGTATCGGTCGTATTTGTTTATCTTTGATTCCCTCATTTGTCTAGTTTCTTATTTTAGTTTTTTATTACATTGAAATTGTGTGAAAACGGAACATGACATATGAGACAGTTTTGAAGGTGTGGATAGGGTTTAGTACGTATATATGTATATATATACATATATATATATATATGTTCTTATATAGATCTATATCTATATGTATAGGAGAGTTGACGAACAGAAATACAATGGGGTAATACAGAACTTGCGGTACATTTAAGAAGTTGACTAAACCAAACCATATAAAAAAAAACTAGTTGATTAAATTAACAGCTGCATGCGATCTCTAACTATGGAACTACCAACAACAGTTTTGGTATTTGAGGCGTACCTCTTGATTTCGTGGGTGTTTTGTTCACAGTTACTCAATTTCTGAACTGAGTGTTAATTTGTATCTTAAACATGTTGTTGTTGATATTGTTACAATTTCTGTTGTTGCGGTGATATTTTTGCTTTTTTTGGAATTAGTTTAAGTTTTCAAGTATTTTGTGAATCCAAGAGCAGATTTTGTTTTTTTTTTTTTGGATTGTGCCACGCTCTCTAATCCTTGCGCACGTTTCGCTTGCGAGAGGATTTCGTGGTGGATTCCTGTAAGTAATAAGAATAAGAATAAGAATTGGTAATTGAATATGTGTTTTTAAAAAATCGATTGAATTACAAATGAAAACTACTTCAAAAAAATTAGATGCCTAGCTCTTATAGTTTAGGCTTTGGCTTTTTAAACTACCGAAGGCTCTTAGGCTTAGGCTTTTCATTCAGCCAGTTAGAAAATAAATCAGAAATGTGTTTTATATAGTATTTTTATAGCTACCTCAGTCTGTGTGGGTTCATCGTCCTGCTGCTCTTTAATATCTAAATCAGACTTTTTATTATTCTTTCTGGGACTGTCAGACTTTGTGATGCCCGTCTTGCTGGCATCCCCAGCCGCCTGCGCTGCTGCCCCATTCACATTCTCTTCGCTCTCATCCTCGTCAGCAGCGGGCTCTTGCTCGTCATCAGGCTGCGGTTCATCTGTTTTCTTGGCAGATGCCGCAGCAGCTGTGGTCGCTGAGTCCTGTGGATTTATGATATGAATGATATTAGAAATAAAGCGATGAAATAGTTTAAATTGCGGAATTTTATTTATTTTGTCTAGCCATATTACCTGACTCTTAGCTTTGCCAAATCTAAAGTAGATGCCGATGACAGTCAATGTAATCAATACGACCAGGCCAATACCCCAGGCCGTGGGATAGGTCTTGGCTAGCTCAAGTACCTTGTTGACCAATGATTCCTACAGAAATGAGATGAGCAAATAGCAATAAGGGTGCAAAGTGCAAAAGCAATGAGCGGGTGGGTCTTTATGTTTATGTGTGCGTATTTTTAGCTATAGCATAATATATAATAAATAATATATCTGCAAATTGACCTCTTTGGATCGTCGATACAAATAGAAGATATAACAGCTGGCGGGAATCAGTAGATATAGAAAATATAAAGCCCACCAGCCGGGTTTATAGTTCATGTGCCGCATCAGGCGATGCCACAGAGTTTTCTTACGTTGCGGAAAATCAATTTACAAAGATTAGCAAATATATTCTTCTGGTTTTTTTTGCGTTTCAAGTATGAGTGGGCATGGCAGTTAACTTACCGATTCGCGATCAATATAACGCCGCTTAATGTCAAAGCTATTGGCAGCAAAATCACGCGCCACATCCACATCATCCGTTATGATGAGATTATCGAAGAGTATTTCATTCGACATGGACCACAGCTCCAGACCCACAGCGCTCTAAAACAAAAAAAGAGAATATCTATATAGTAAACGATATGTCAGAGCCAATTAAAGTGCTTACAATCGGCGTCATTTTGAACGGTTTCAGATCCTCAAAGAAATCTGGATTTGGGATCTTGCGCGGCGCCCATTTTCCTTGATAGTTGGGATTTTCAATCATGGGTGCACGCCATTTTCCCTTGTACTCGGGATTGGGTATGAGCGGTGACTTCCATTTGCCGCAACCCGGTGCTTTTTCACATACGGGATTATCGACGAGTGGTGCCTCCCATTCGCCATCGATCTCGGTATCCCAATCGTCGGGTTTGGCTGCTGTCGGATCGGCTATCATATCGGGCTCATCCTCCAGCCAGCCATCGGGCATAACTGCACTTGAATCGGGTATCTGTGGCGGTGCATCATCGTTCCAATCATCGGGCTTTTGTGACGTCGGATCGGGTATCTTTTCGCGCTCATCCCAATCAGCTGGCTTCTGGTCGGTGGGATCATCGATCTCGGCTGGCGGATTAACCGCTGGCTTGAAGTCTGTGAGCAGAGAGCCTTCATTGATGATCTTGTGATCTAGGCGTATCTCAAAGCTGTTGTCCGGTCGCACCACCAACTGATACAAATGCGGTAGTTTGTCCTTGAAGGGTTCGTCCAAGCGGTTCCTAGAAAATAGAAAATAATTTTATTAATAACCAACGTGAAAGAAAAAAGTTCTTGAGATACCAGCTTCAATGTTTCTATAGCAGTTGGATGTTAAGATTTCGTTGATATATTAGAAGCATAAAAAATGAACTTCCACCTGATAGATAAAGTATTTGCAAAGTGTTTTCTTTGCTTAGGAAAACATAAATGTACAGATTGGAATACCGGATTCTATGACAATAGTTAAATACCCTCGGCAAGTGTATAAGAAGTGAATGAACTCAACAAGCAGCAGCAGCAGCTGTTGCACATGGGGTTAACCTATGCACCTATATATACATTTATGTACGTATATTTAATTGCGCCGGCTTATCTGCACGGCACAACAAATACAGCGGTGGGTGCAAGCGGGTTGCGTGTGTGTGTGTATGTGGGTGGGTGTATATGGGGGCCCACTTACTTTGGTTTGTTACAGTGCTTCTCGGTTATGGTGCCGTTAATTGGATTAACGTGTCGGAATATGAAGTGCATTTTCACATCGTTGCCGCACTTGTCCGGTCCAAACATAATGGTGTAGGGTGTCTTGTCATTGAACTAAAACAAAATAAAAACAACAAAAAGCGAAAACAATAAGTAAACATGGTAATAGAGCTAATGTGTATTTCAAGTGGCCTAATACAAACCGTGGTAAGATCTTCGGTTTCCTTGCCTGCCGACAATAGCTTAAGGTACGAGCCGCCGCACTCTTGACCCTCCTGTGGGGGGGTAGAAGAAAAACAAAAACCAAATATTAGGTCGATTAGTGCATAGATAGCTATTAATTGGATTAGTCAATCCATAGGAAGTGGCTGATGCAATACGCAAAGCCCTTGCATTGGCCATTTGATTGGAATTCGGTCGCTTGGTCAACCCACCTGCATTGTGACCTCATATTGCACCACCAGCGGCTTGTTGGCTTTAAAGTCAAACTGTTTACTGAGGCGCGCCGAGATGGCCGCATGTTTGGCTTTTGATTTGAGCACCAGCCCCTTATCCTTGGGCCACACGATGCGCAACGGCGACTCCCAATTCCAGATGCCATCGTATTTCGCTATCTCCTCGGCGATATCGTCCTTTTTGGCCTGAGATTTGATCCATCGTTTGCGCGAAGCCTCAATATCGTCGAAATGATCGGCGAAGTGAAACTTTCGGGGCTCGATAACGGGACTCTCGTAGACCAGCTCTTCGCCGGCAATGTTGGCAGATTCCTCCTAAATTAAAAAAAAAACGTTTTATTGATAAAGCAAATAAGATAAAAGCGAGTGCGAGGGTGACTGACTAGGAAATACCTCGTACATTAAGTAGTCGAAGTAAGTGAAATATATATGTGAAATGATGATGTTGCTGATGATATATGATATATATATATATATATAAGAAAATACATTCTGTATCACATTTCATATTGCATTTTTATTTCATATGAAAATAATAATACGCATCGCAAGCACATAACACCACATAAAATCCATAAAAACATTAATAAAATTGCAATATGCCAACTTTTTTTTATCCATTTTAAATGAATACAGGGTATTTAAAGAACCACGCGGCTGACATACATATTTTTTTTCGAGGCAAAGAGAGTAAGAAATAGAGAGTGACAACGAGATAGAGGCTGAGCGTGAGTGTGGCGTGAGGGGGGGCTTGCGTAAGTTTGTGGATTTAGTTTATATGGGTACGTATATATGACGTTTGTTTGTGTGTGTGTGCATACTGCATATAGGCATGTCCAATAAAAAATAATGCAGGGCAGCGTCATAAACCGCGGCCATGCTTTGACTCGCATATATTAACCCCTATAACGCCCTATAGAACAGCGAAAACCACAACAACAACAGTTGTTGCTACTGACGTGTACTTTTGTGCGCCGGTGGCAACCGGCCGCCAAACATATATACGCACACACACACACGTGTGTATACACATAATTACACATGTGTGGATGTCTGTGCTTGTATCCGACTCACCTGCACATCTTCGACTAGCCCATCGTCATCGAAATCGTCGATTTCGGCTTCAGCAGCGCTGACCGCTTTCGCAGCCAGCAGGCAGCAGGCCATTAGCAACGCCAGCGCTGCGCGGCGGCCCCGGCAAAATTTTTGCTGCTGCATTTCTTTGCCTCCGTCTGTGGTTTTTTTTCGCTATCAACCACCTCTCCTTTCTCTTGGCTGCTTGCTTGCGTGAGTGTGTGTGTAAGCGGCAGTTAGCGCTCGTTTTTCACTTTGTGCCTGCTTGCGTTGCTTTTCAACGTTTGCTGCGTACTGCTCGGGCGCTGTGGGAAAATGAAAAATGTTATCTAGCGCGGCCAACTAATTGTAATTAAGTTAAATTAAATTATACATTCTCACTGCGCCTACTGCTGTTCGCTGTTTTGCTTCTTGATTCACTTTCAGGTTGGCTGCAACCCTGCTGCGAATTGCTGCTAAAAAATACCGAAAAAAACACTCAGTGAACTCAGTTCTGTTAGTGTTGTGCAGTGCGCGTGATCGCCATGTTGGTGACGTAACAGATAACGTTTTGTGGCGCACTATTTGAAATTATAAGTAAACTAAAAAACTGACTCAAATGAAGCTAACTAAGTAATGATTTGAAATGTACATTTTTAAGTATTAATTTGAATTGTATTTATTTATTTTTGGTTGCTGTGTCTAAATGTTATATGAAAATGTATTTATAAAATATAAAACAAATGGTTAAGCATGTGGTATTTTTACTAACTAATTATTACTGATTACAAATGAATTTTAGAAACATTTTGAAGCATTAAAATATTTTAATTCCTAATATAATATAAACGGGCCATGTATATTATATATTTATTTATATTTTATTTTTACAATTTCAAAAAAATTAATGTACTTAATACTTATATGATTCAGGAAAGCCCAGAAATCGAATCCGAGGGCAAAGTTACACATAAATACTCGTACATATGCATATGTGTATCTATTTATACAAGTCTTTTTTTTTCAATGAATAGTCGATAACGATTTAAACTCGCTCTGCAATTGTGTTCTTAGTAGCCATTATCCAAATGAATGCACAACAAACACGAACAGCTTTTTGTTTTCGATTCATATTATTTAGAGACTATAGTTTGATCAATTGAATCCTACAATATCAAAAACAGAACTGATTTTCAATAATTTTAAAAGCTTGCGAGCTCAATTAATGTGACACTAACGTAGCCACTAATCTGTATAATGAAGTCGACCAGGGCGGGGGTTTCAATATGCAATGAATGTAAAAATTGTAATAAAATTGCAGGCTTATATTCTGAGCAAGCTGAGCAAAGCAAGTTTAGCGTACCCGGGTGCCTCCCATTTCCTCCCAGCAATCGGCCCTTTTGAGTGGTAAACGTTTGCTTTAACCATTCAATTTATCTACTCAGACATCGGTGCAACTGACTGTTGCAGTTGCACACAAAAAAGCTTTCTGTTTAATGGAATATTTAACACAATTTAAAAAGTTTCCAAAGACAAACAATGGCGCAAGCACTCGCTAGTACAATCAGCCGGAACTTTTATTGCAGCTCTCTGTGCAGCAGAGAACACTTGCACAATCTCACACACACACGTCATGTTTTTGTTGTTTATGGAAATTGTGTAATGACAGTTAATGACGGTACTCCACCTAGATATGCATACAACTAGGTCTTCTCAACTTCTACCCCACCCCCACCATTCGAGAGCGCATAATTAGCTTGCAGTGTCAGTGTTGTTAAGTGTTTTATTAGCTCAAGCAACAAGCTGTACGCCTACAAACGCTTGTCCCCGATTTTAGCTGCTGTTGTTGTCTTGCTGTTCCACTTGGTCCAAAAATAAAGAAAAGGGTGCATAATGAAAGTCGCAAACAATTGTATATAATAATATGTAATAGTTGTACTATATGGGACAATGTGCCTGACAACTTTATTTTTGTTATTCCTTAAATGTAGGTTGTGTTTAGATTGTTGCCTTGAATTGCTTGAAGTATTTGATAGTGTTGATCTATGTCAGGAAGAATAATGCACTTGAAAGTTATTATGTTATTCTCAATGTTGCAAGCCGGTTTGATCATAATCTTAATTGTTTATTTTAAAAGAAGTTCCTAATGTGTATCAGAATCCGTTTAAAGTTACGCCATATTTTTTAACAGTGTTGATTAAACTCAGAAAACGTACAATAGATTTTTTATTATTTGTATTATAATATTTCATTATCTTTGATTCCATGATTAGATAAAGTGTTTATTTCAATATTTATAACTGTTTATAAGTGCCAGAACTAGTATAGTATTTGTTATAATTGTTATAAAACACAAATCTTGTCATGCATTGCTTTAATAAATTTGGTAGTGTTGAGTAGTGCCCAAATGTGTTTTGCTCTTCATTTGCTCTCTCGCACTCTTAAGTTTGTTACAGAAACGGGTCCTTTATTTAGATTATATACCCATCGTGTTGCGTAAACATGAAACACTTGAAAAACGTACTTAACACCATAAACATAAGTACACAAAACAAAAAATATGCAAAACACAGACACACCCGCACACATAAGAGCTCATCAGCTAGCTTAATGCGCAGGAGCAGCGGCAAGGATGTCGACATTAATTTTGATGGCATAGCGCAAAAGTTTTGTTTTAAGCCTTTGGACAGCGCCACTATATACACAATAATAAAAAATATAAAACGAGAAACTCAAACATTTGCACCTGCAGGCCAAGAGCAGCAGCTTTGGGCATGATGAGGTGGGGTGTGGAGAGGGGGAAGGGGGGATGGGAAAGGGTGTGTGGCGAGTATCAAAAAACATATGAAGGAAGCGTCGTTACAAGCGCACGAGCTCAACTTAGTGTGTACTTAACTTTCGTTACATGAACGCCGCGCTATACTTACACACACACACACTGACAGTCCATTCACACGCATGGCCTGCTGCATATGTGTGTGTGCGTGTGTTTGGTGTTTGTTTGTTTATGCCAAAAGTGTTGTAAAGTGCGGCGCTTTGTCGGCAGGAAACGCTGAAAATTTATTACCGGACAATTTTGCCAGGGCATAAAAAAACAGAGACAAGCCAAAGGGTGAGGAAGGAGTGTGTGAGAGAAGTAGTAAACCTTCGCACTCACCCACACACACACACACACACACACAAAAGCATTCATATGCATATGCATAGCTTGCTGGGCGACGTAGGAGTATGCAAACATGTCTAAAAAAAAATTGGAGCATGAGACAAGGGGGCGATGGGGTGGGGTGCAGACCTAAGAGAGACCTAAGCAGGCGAGCGGCCTGCATTAAAAATTCAAAATGCCCGACGCCCGGCGGACAAGGGCCTGCCTGCCATTAACACCGAACTAGGCGGCTCACACATACACATACACACACACACATACTGCACACTCATACACATATGTTTGGCGGCCTCTTAAGCGCCTGTGCTTATGTGTATGTGTGTGTGTGTGTGTGAGTGTGTTTGGCTGTGTGTATCGGCGCCTTTGCTTTGCTTTGCTCGCCTTTCAACAGCTCGTTTTCACACCTTTCAAATGAGAGCTGCCTTGTGTGTGTGTGCGTGTGTGTGTGTGTTGGTGGTGTGCGCTCAAGAATTTGCACCGCCGTTAAAACTGAATTGATTTGTTATTCATGTTTGCTGACTTATGGCCAACACTTTTGGCGTTGCGCCTACCATTCATCGTATCTGGTTTGGCCCCGGCGCCAGGTAACCTTTTTTTCTCTCTCCTTTATTGCTGCCTTTGCTTGTATTTTCGGTTTCTTTTTTTTTTTCTTATTTCTTTTTTAGGTGAATAGTGAAAATTTAATGCACGCAGGGCGCGCATTCATCTGAAATGTTGCTGTGTATGTGTGTCGGTGTGTGTGTGTGTGTGTGTGTGTTTGTATTTCATGCCTGAGCTCGAAACAGGCGCTGGGCTCGCTGAAGTTGCTGCTTGGCTTTTATTTTTATTAAATTGCCGCAAGGGGAACATTTAGCGCATGTTTTTAATAAAAAATTAAAAATAAGCAAACAAAAACAAATGCAAGTTGAATTGCTAATGGAGGGTGGATCGAGTTGTGGGGCAACGGGTTCGACCTGTCCCACTTAAGTGGCTAAAACTGAAACGGGGTTACGGAGGGGAGGTGGTTGTGGCAAGTGCAGGAAACCGCGATGATGCTATTTTATTTTATTTCATTTATTTATTTTATTTTTTGAGAACATTAAAACTTAAAATTTATAAGTATTTCAGTTCTTCAGCCAAGTGGTATCGTATAATAGTAAAGCATTTTTACAACACTTAAGTATTTAATAAGTATTTGAAATACTTGAATTTAATTAGGTTAATATATATTAAAAATTAAATTTTATGTAGTCAGTAAAAGTTGTGAATGAATAATTTATATAATCAGTTGTGTTTTGTTCTAGGATACTCAGGCATATTTGTTGAGTCAATTTTTGTACGGGGGTATTAAAAAGTTTATAAAATAGTATAAGAAATAATTTAATACTTTAACAGTACTTTAATAAGTTGTTTCAAATTTAAAAAATACAAGGAAAATTAATTAAATTAATTCTTTGAATAATTGTCATTATACATTTTTCATTTATATAAAAATTGTGTTTTTTTTATAAGTTTTCAGTTGATATTAATTGGAAATTCTGTTTAGGAAATACTTTATATATATATATATATATATATATATATATATATATATATATATATATATATATATATACTCGATATATATATAAATGGTGTGATTTGATGTTAACCGCGTAATTTTTTAAAATTCAGTGGTTTTTTATATTCTGTTGGCCTTATTCTACAAAGGCCTTACACCCTTTCTATCAGCTTATTATTAATTCTTTATCTGAATTGAAAGTTAGTTGAGTTGACGTGCAAATTCTAAACATTTTATTTTGATTTAGGTACACGTTCTTTTTGTGTACCTTGTGGCACCTATTGTGATTTTCTTACCGCATTAGCTAACTGCCCAATTTTGTGGCATTTATCTGTTTTGGGTAGCCAAGGTGAGGGGTAAAAGAAAGAAACCCAAACTTTTAATCACCTCGGCTGACAAGTCAAGACAAATAAATGTGCCGCCAGTCACATCTTTTGTTTGCTCGGGCGTGAAACGAGCACAGCCACGCCCACGAACGCCAACGCCAGCACCACCCCCATCATTCTTGCCTGCGGCCAGATAGAAAAAACATTTGCAGGCCAACACAATAAATCAAAGCATAGAAAAATATTTAAATTTAAATGTTTTAAACAGGCGGAAACCGGAACTGGCTGCGGTGGTAGTCACTTTCATTATTGGAAATATAAATCACATTCATTTGGCTGCTAAAAACAACAACAACCCTTTGAGCGCTGCAAGTGAAACTGGCCAAAAATGTGGAACTGGGCTGGAGTCGGAACAGGATCAAAATCAGGAGCTGGCGGAGCCAAAGGCGAGCAGGCGGCTCATTTGTTTTGTTTGTATTCTGTGGCTGGCTCTGTGGTGGGAATTTTACGATAAAAACAAACAAATTCATAGCTAATAAAATTGCTAATAAATAAACGAGAATGGCGTAAGCGCAAAAAGGGACACGAGCCAAAAACAAAGCAGCCGCAGAGTGAAAAAAACAACAATAAAGGAAAAGCACACAAAAAAAAAATATATATAAATATATATAATGAAAAACTCGGTGACGCCAACCTGGCCACATTGACCAACAGCCGGCGGCCATTTTGGGGCTAACGATGCATTAACCAGGTGTGGGTGGGTCGAGTTGAGATGGGCGTGGCACTCGCGTGCCTTAACTGCCAACAATTGCCACCAATGCCGTATACTCTGTCTACAGTTTGTTTTTTTTTTTTTTGCGTTATTGTTGGTGGCGGGTTTATTTTTTTTAATTTTTTATAATGTTTGAAAAGTTGGGACTAAGGGATACCCAGTGAAGCGAAAAAAAAATTAAAAACTACCAATTCCTTAAGCTTATAGAATAGATATCATACCAATTTCTATATAATTTTCTATATGATTAATATCTGCAACTCTTCTTTAACTAATCGTCATTCCTTAAAGTTGGAAAAGTGTTCTTAAATATTTGTTTTGTGGGATCTACAAATTATAAAAATGTTAACAAAATAAAATAGCAAAATGTATTTGCGTACTAAAAAAAAAATTGTAAAAAGAAGTTGTTTTAACTAGAAATCTTATTGCTCCATTTATTACTTTATACATATAAATAATTTATGCTTATTTATTACATCTTCAAATAAACACTTGCACGATAAAACCGAAACTGAAAGTAGTTTAACTTTATTTGTTGAAATGATATTCACCTCTTTCTAGAGTATATACAAACCGCACATGTTGCTTTTTTGATATTATCACCATTTTTTTCAATATTGTTTTCTTCTGTTTGCTATTGTGGAGCAATTTTAATCAAATAATTTTGTTGGCGTCGTGCTGTCGTTGCGTTGCGTCCGATGAAGTCCGAGAAGTTCAGAAATCCAATTACTTTTTGATGAAAACGGCTAGGTAAATGGGCAAATGGGCATTTGGTTTTATGTAAATCAGTTGGAAAACTGTATTCTAGTTTATTAGCCCTTTTTGAGCTGACCGCAGGTGCTGGACCATAAAAAGTGACTAGCCAGCAGAATGAGCCTTGAGAAATGAAAAGAACGGAGAGGGAGAGATTGGAACATGGAAAGTTAAAACGTGGGTCATCATTTCATGTCTCAGATCATAAATCTACGGCATAAAAAGCGCTGATGGCGCCAAAACTCTAGGGTTGCCAGACCAGAGTCCACTCAAACCCTAAAAGCATCCGACTCATAGAGGTCATAATTCTCATGCAATTTGGTTTTTATTTTATTTATTTTTTACTTTGGTATTCTTTGTTTTTTTTTTTTATATTTTTATTCTTTTGTTAAATGACAGGAAGTTGGTTTACGCTTTTCTCTTACTATTTGCATTTTTATGAAGGCCGCGTGGAAATTGAGCCATTTAATGAGCTCTGAAGTTGCTTAAGAATTTTGCCCAAAAGATACGACATTGGATATGCCAAGATTTAATGCGCATATAAAGATTGTACCACAGATTCTAGATCAAGTTTTAATGGCCATTTCACTCGAGCTGTAAGCGAAAGCTGTCTGTCTACTTAAACAACAGTCTTAACCATGTTTCTAGCCCTCAAAAAGAAAAGCCAATTGAGTTTTCTCACTTGCCAATAACAAAAACGGCAAACCCTTAAGCAAAAACAAAATATTGCACAATTTAATGCGAAATTAATAAACCAAAAACAGCTGCTAAGCCATAAAGCAAACTAACTGAGCTGCTTTGGCGCCAGAGCAGCTCAAACCTTCTTATCTTGGCACCGAAATGCGACCTAAATAAACAAACATACATAGAGAGGGATAAGATAGGCGTAAAGAGATGTAGATACATAGATACAGTTGGAGATACAAATCCAAGGTCGTGCTGTGAGACGCGACATTGATAAACCCGTGCTGGGGTCACAACCGCAAAGGGAGCTAACGGAATGTTTAGGCGCCGGCAAAGGCAAAACAAACCAAACCAAACACAAAACATGCTGCACACAGTCAAAAGACTAAACCAAGTAAATAATCCTTTAGCTTAAAGGAAAACCAGAAATACGTAAAAGGCAAAAAACAAGCAAAATTAGAAAAACCAGCATGGTATCACTAATCGTGCTGACGAATATTTAATACTCTTTCAATCGTTTATCTTAAATCGTAGATAAAATAAATAGCAAATATTTATTGTGTCTGCATAAAATATCTTAAAGGACACAGAAGAATTTACTTAAGAAATTTATTAACAAGTGAGAAGGCTCTAGTCGGGGCCGCCCGACTAGGAGATACCCTGAACCCTGCGATCTGGTTCTATAAACATTTCAGCTCGTTTACACAT